>JANRGW010052248.1:0-14339 GCA_024733675.1 Psilopsiagon aymara | reverse complement strand
ACTTGTCATGGTTAAACTTCATCAGGTTGGCATCAGCCCACCTCACAAGCGTGTCAGGGTCCCTCTGGATGGCATTCTTTCCCTCCAGCGTATCGATCGAACCACCCATCTTGGTGTCACTGGCAAACTTGCTGAGGGCGCACTCAATCCCACTGTCCATGTCACTGACAAAGATGTTGAACAAGACCCAACACCGATCCCTGAGGGACACCCCTCTTCACTGGTCTCCAGCTGGACGTTGAGCCATTGAGCACAACTCTTTGCATGCAGCCACCCAGTCAGTTCTTTATCCACAGAGTGGTCCACCAATCAAACTGATGTGTCTCCAATTTAGAGACAAGGATGTCATGTGAGACAGTGTCGAACACTTTGCCCAGGTCCAGGTAGATGACGTCAACTGCTCTGCCCCTGTCCATCATTTCCATAGCCCCATCATAGGCAGCCACCAGATTGATGAGGCAGCATTTCCCCTTAGTGAAGCCATGCTGGCTGTCACCAGCCACCTTGCTGTGTTTCATGTGCTTTAGCATGCCTTCCAGGAGAATCTGCTGGAAGGTCTTGCCAGAATCACATGTCTTGGTTTATTCGTGAATAGCTTAAGAAAAAAAAAAGCTACACAGAGTTCAAGGCCAGGTTGGACGTGACTTTGGGCTACCTGGTCTAGTAGAAGGTGTCCCTGCCCTTGGTAGAGGGTTGGAACCAGGTGATTTCTTAAGGTCCCTTCCAACTCAAACTATTCTATGACTCTGTGATCGTGCAATCTAATTATTTAGCATACTTGGTACTTTTGGGCTTGCATATGTATTAGTGAGCTGTTCTTCCTAAATATTTGACTTTCTCAGCCTTAGAGAAAAGGGAGAAGCCCTAATCAGTAGCTTTACTGTTAAGTGCATGTTTTAATGCATATTAGAATTCCTGAAGTTTGACAGTTAGTGGTTAAAAGAGAACTGGTTTATGTTGTGTACATTGACATTCAAAGGCCTTATAAAAAGATTCTGGGAAAGAGGCTGCTTAACAAAAATTAAGTGGTTATTGCATGAGAGGTAACTGCCATTGCAGGTCAAAATGTCCATAGCAAAGTGTGAAATTGAATGCAGGATTTTCACTAAAGTCAAAATCAGTGTGGCATTTAGGGTTTCGTATCAATCTTGCCATTTCCGTCTAGTAACTTCAGAGATAGAAAAAAGTGGTTGTAAGTAAGGTAAAAAACCTGTAGATAAAAAGAATAAAGGTAAATCAAGAAAAGAAATGTTGTGAAGGCTTCATCAAACTGCTCTTTGGTGCTGCTGTCAATAAAGAGCATCAAGTTAGAAGAAAAGGAAAAATGAATACTTAATTGTTTGGCATATGAAAGCTTAGGAGTTTGATTTTTTTTCTTCTACCCTTCTGATGTCATACACTTAAAAATGACTTGTTTCCTTGGAGTTTACTTGTTTTTATGCTTTATGTTCTAGCCACTTTTAATGAGAAATTTTGCCTATTGTGTAATTTCAGTATTACCTGAATGGGATAATTGTTCTGCTCAGGTGATTATTGATTTATTAATGTTAATGTAATATTAATATAAACATTTATTAATAAATATGTATATTTGTTCTAGATGTGTAATTTTGAAACACTTGTTATTCACTTCCATGAAAATATTAAGGAATTTGAAAGTCTTTGCACTGCCTATTTTTTTCCTTGTGTTCTTTAATATTTTCATGTATTTGTAAAGCAGAAATAGAAGTTCTGTAATGGCTAGAGTACCATATTTAATTCGTTGTATGTGAACCTTCTTTTATGGGCTCTTCATTATGGTTATTCAGAATAAAGAGCATAATTGTTACAGGATTTTTTGCTTTAAAAAGTGATGATTCTGCTTAGTTTTCTCCTGCTTACCGTGTTTCTTTGGTTTGTTCAAGGGCGTTGGGAGTTTCAGTGACAGACTATACATTTGAAGACTGTCAGTTAGCTTTGGCTGAAGGACAACTTCGTCTGCCTTCCGACACATGTCTTTTAGAATTTGCAAAACTTGTAAGAAGCCTTGGGTAAGCATATGTAATATATATATGTGAGATGCTTCTTTACTATGTATCTATGTTTATGTAGTTTTCCCATCATATAACAATCCTGCATTGTGGATATACGTGGAATGTTTTTCTGTTACAATTGGGGAAACGCTAATACAAAATTAAACAAATACTGATCTCCACTTACAAGTGCCACCCCTAGATCCTCATGAGTAGAACAGGTCATAAAATTTTACTTCCATAGTCTATCAAGTGAGCAGAGTGTGTCTGAAGTGTTCATTCCTGAACAAATCTTAAAGCACTTCCTGAAGAGTGTCTGGAATACCGTTGGATTCCTAATATTTGATACAGTTAAGTCAGTTGCCCTTTCCTGTGACAATGAAAAGAGAGCAGTGCTGCCATACCAGCTTTGTGACTAGGGTAGTGTTGTAATAGTGAGGGCAGAGGGATCACCCTTTCCCAAGAAGCACAAAGCAGTGGTTGATCTTTTGAGTAGATTACTGCTAAATGGACTTTCTAATGAAACTATAGGTTAGTGTGTGCAGCGTGGCTCCTCTCTTCTCGGTGTCAGTTCCCTCTGGCTTTATCTCTCAGAAAAGGTTCAGCAGTGAAAAGTTCACATAAGCTAAATTGTAGATTGCTGTTTTCCAACTCTTCTCCTGTTTCTCCACTAACTGAATTTACAGCCTCATCCTGTTAACTGCTTTTATATACAAACTCCCTTTTCCATTTTTTTGTCTCCTCATCTGAAAGTTTCAAGCACAGTTTCATGGTTCCATTCTGTACTTTATTTCCTTTCATTAATTTTTCTTTCGTTTTCCATCTTGTGTACATAAATGGAAAAAAAAAAAAACAAAGAGATGTCTATTGGAGAAAAGTAATGTAGGACAGCATCTATTAATCATTCAGGTGACAAGCATATAGTAATTTGCTGTCAGGACCTTCCTCTGATAAGACTTCCAGTAGAACAGGAGAGACTTCTAAGGGAAAGCAAAGATTCATGCTTTGTTTTGAAGGCTTTGAATTCACAGTACTAAGAAAAAAAGCAAACAAAAAAACCTAACAAACAACCCAAACACCCCTGTCTCTTCTTATGCAGTTGATAATCCTGGGCTTCAGTTTAATCCTCTTGTTAAATTGTCTGGCTTTTGTTTGCTCAATTTAAAGCTGTTCTTTCAAATTATGCGTTTCTGGGGGTTTGTTTTGGCCTCCAAAAAAATAGCATGCATTTGTGAGTGAGGTTTCCCACAACCCAAAATTTCTGTCTGGTTTGAGTAATTGTATGTTGGTAAAATATTATCTTGTCTTTATTTGGGTATGTGCCAGTAAAAGGGCTATTATGGTGCTTTCCTGCACGATTAGATGAAGATTGTAATCTGGCTTCATTTGTAATGCATGTTTGATGGTGATGCAGTCATTTTACTGTCTATTAAAAGATTTTGAGGCCAGGGAGGCATTAAGATCATCCATTCACATCCCTAAATAACTGAAACAATAAATTTTATCCAATGGATTTTGCATCTAGTCTTAATAGTTGTTTTTAAGCAATAATGTACCTTCAAGGTAACATCCAGTTTTAAATGCAAGATTTCTATAGTAAGGCAAATCCAGACTTGTTTTGGGTTCTTTAAAATCACGTTATACCTCAGTTTGCTGCATTGGAGAGTTATTTCTGTTCACGTTGTGTATCTGAAGGATTCATTAACATTTGTTTGCTCTGTGCTCAGCTGGATGGGATCCAATCCAGAAGCCATGCAGCCGCAGCAGCAAGTTCTCATGCTTCATCTAATTAAGATCTTGGGCTCTGTTAGCACAGCTGTACAGTTGCTGGA
Organism: Psilopsiagon aymara; assembly: GCA_024733675.1. Classification (NCBI taxonomy): domain Eukaryota; kingdom Metazoa; phylum Chordata; class Aves; order Psittaciformes; family Psittacidae; genus Psilopsiagon; species Psilopsiagon aymara. Next base: position 10,495 of record JANRGW010052248.1, on the reverse strand, counting down.
TCACAGCTGGCTGAAACTCAGCTGTCTCCTGCTGAGCCCTGTGGTAAAATGACTGCTGTACCGATGAGATCAATTGATCATAGTCTCATCTTCTCAGATTCTGCATTTGTTAGTCCTCAGGCACTTTTGCTTCTGTTGAGCCTGGTAATCTGTGTCTGAACGATATGCTGATCACTATGCTGTATGTAGTCTTTGTTGTAGCTTTTATACATTGCAAATTTTCTGCTTCATTTGATTGTTTATTCCACAATTAATTACCCCACTGTTTAAAGTGATTGTCTACTTTGACTGGATCTGTTACCATGTTTGAGACATTGAAGCTTGTTTGGACTTTGCATCTTATGAAAGACTTCTTCAGATATCTTCTCATTCAGAAAATGTTAATACAGTATAATTAGGTCTCATCTCTTCTCTTTTTATCTTTAACAATGGGTAGCAATTTGTTTTGGAATTCTTTTTGGATCCTTAGTTACTTTCTTTGCTTTCCTGAGCCTCAGTTTTCAGAGATCTATAACAAGAGTAAGCTTCTGGAGGATATTGTCCGTCTGCATTCATGATAAGATCAATACTGTCCGTTACAGGAGGTGATCACGGATCAGGCGTAACATAGCAATTAACCACCATGATAGTCCCTGCCCTGTGGATCAAGGCAGGGTTTTCCAGAATATTTGGAATGTCAGTTCTGCAGCTGTTCAGTATCCTTTCTCCATTATGACAAGAAGTAGCATGGAAATACACCAGCATACATAGAACTGAATGTATTGTGCTTTTCTGGCCTAGGGCATGTTTCTCTGAGCTTGCAGCTTAGAGTTACTAGCTACAGGATCCAGCTGTTCTTATGCAGCTTCCACCTCTGAGAGACAATGGAAGGTTTTTGGCAGGTTCTCAGTGTGCAAGAAAGGAGTCTTGTTTTCAAATAGTCAAATGCAGCTAAAACTAGCTTTAAGGAGGTAAGACATCTCACTAGCTAAAAATAGTGGTAATTATGCTGAAAATACCCTACCTTCAGGGATCTGATTTTCCTTGTGAAGTCTGCTGTGAAGGATTTAGTGTTCAGAGCTGTTAATCTTGAAAAATGTGCTTTCCATCTTCAGGGACTCAGAATGGCTTTTGGTTCTCTCTAGTGCACACTGGCCTAGAAAATGAAGCCGAACACCACAGCAGCAAATAATGTTATGTATTGTAAAGTCTAGATGCTGCATAGAAGCCATTGGGCAAACAAGCATGATTTCATGAGCAAAGGCATCTCTGTTGGCTTTCCAGCTTTTATGGTCTCTATTGGACTAAAAGTAACAATTTTAAAGGCATTGAGACACTCAGACCTATTTTACAGATTGGTTCAGAACCTACTGTGGGATTTGGGACATTTGGCTTCAGAAGACTCTTGGCAGAGTAGGTCATGGTCATCCATACATCAATCACTTTCTGATTCTGAATGGGCTAGAAAGAAGTGAGCCCACCTTGGATTACCAGAAGTACAATGCAGTCATACTCAAGCTGAAGCAGTAAGTTTGTCTCACTGATCTACCTCCTCTTGAGACTAGTTCACATCTCTTTCTCTGTATTGACAAAACCCAAACCACAAGATGTCTGCAAGATTCATGGTAAGCCATGCTATTTTATGTGCAAAGGTTTCGCCTTCAAACTTTAGCTTTTCAGACTCAATTGACTGGTAAAGAGATCATTTCACAAGTCTGAAAATACTAGTTCATCAAACAAGTACTCCCTCAGTACTAGAAGATGAAGTTTGAGTCAATTCATTGCACATCAAGTATCTCTGATTTAGAGACAGATGTTAGACTGCATATTCTCCATCAGTAGTGGCTTATCTCAAGGGAGGATTCAGTTGCCAGCTGTCTTCATCCTACAGTTACAATCCATTTCGGCTACTACAGTGAGGATGTATTATCTGCGGAAATTTCTTACATGTAATCTTGAATGTGGGAAGCCGAGTTGTTTGTCAGTCTTGAATCCTCCATGGTTTCCTTTGTCATTGTTCCTGATACTTCTGTGCTTGATGATGCAAAATGCATTTCTGCAGAGGAGTATTCTGCTGCTCTTTTTATACTGTCTAGGGACCAAAACTTTAATGCCAGGATGGAGAACATACAAATATTCTGTAGGGACTGTGGGTCTCTGGAAGAATTCTTGCATGTTCAGCTCTTATAATTTAGAAATACAGTGCTTGGCATTGTTAGTAAACTTTGACAAGTCTAGATAATGGCTGACAGCATGGTAGTTGTGTTTTTGCTTAAAAGCAGTAATTTTTAGGAAGGCTCATTTCAAGAAGTGATCATGATCTGGAGCTGATGAATCAGATAATCTTCCTATCAGAAATGCTGTATCTTTTCTTAGAAGCTCCTGAGAATGCTGATAGTAAGTATTTTATTCATTCTTGTCATTGAGAGGAAGCTGCTGATGAGTTCCAGCTGCAGTCTGGTAGCAATTCTGGAGTGAACTTATGAGTTCTGTAAATAACTGCTTTTCCTTGTCTGCAGCAGCAAACAGGCAACCAGGCAACTGCACAGTAATGTTGCAGAAGAATATATTGGTTTCTTTTGTCTTCAGACTGGAATGCTTGAATATCCACATTACTCTAAATCAGTTCAGAGGAAACCTGCTAGTCAAGATTTCATTGCTGTTGTAGTAAGGGAGGGAATTTCCTTTTCCCCATGTACTAAGAGCACCATTTATCATATTTGTAGTAAGACTTTGTTTCACAAAACAAAAACAGGAAGCTTAAATTAATGGTGAGGAGGATAACAAAAAAAAACCCAAACAAAAAGAACCAGCAACCATGCTTCATTGCCATGCAGTAGATCTCTGCCATTCATTCACTCGACAGTCAGAATCTAGTTTTGTAATCAGAAGCACTGGGGAAATTTCTGTAGCTATATTAACTGCTATAACTTTGTTTGGGTCACCTCATAACGCTGTCCAGCTCCAGAATGAATGTGAAGAATGGGGACTGGCAAACAGGATTAGCAGTATAATCACTATTATGTAATCCCTGATTTATTGTAGGCAGATGCATCAGGTCCTTCCTGTTCAGAGACATTAGTAAATTTGGAAGCTTAATTGGTTTATGTTACTGTCCCATAATACAGCCATAGTCAGGTGACCCAAATCCCATCTAGTTCCTCATGCCTGATATTTATTAGCTAGTTCTAATAAATGACGGTGTTTCTTGTCCACATTGAACAGCTTACAAGCAGTAATCAAGGTAGGATAACAGTTACCAAGTTAGAATAAAGAACACAAGTTTAAGACTAGAGTTCCTAAGCCCTTGCAGTAATTTCTGATTCAGTTCAAGAACTAATTGGAGTCTTAAAATTACATTATTATTTCATTATTTTATCATGATGCTTAGTAATTATGATTCCAGATTTTGTGATGTTTTACAGGAATATCATCCACTATTTCACTTGGTATATTTAATTTTGTATTGTTAAAATTGGGTTTATTTTTAAAATGTGCAAAAAATAATACTCTTTCTAGGCTGAAGCCAGAAACACTTGAAGATGATCTTGATAAATACGCTGCAAGTGCCATGAAAATGAAAAAAGAAAAGATTGATCTTAAAGAATTTTCAGCATACTTGGATTTTCCAGTTTCACACACATTAGAAAGTATGTTTGCACTTTTTGATGAGGTAAGAAGCAACATCATGTTTAAAAATTCTGCTACTTAAAATGAATTTTGCTTTAGCCTAATTCAGTTCCAGTTGAATTCACTGAGGTCTGATTTGGGCTGGTGGTTTTGAGCACTTCACCACAGTATTTGCCTGCTGCATTTCCTTGTCAGCAAAGTAAGAGCACCTATTATCAAGTAAATAAAGCATTCGTTGAGGTAGTAGTTAAAAGGAGTATCAGCTGGACAAAACTGATTTTCTTTTTAGATGCAAAATATGAAGAGGAAGAAATCTTTGCTGCTGCTTGTTGCAACTGAATGCAATGCCTATTAGCTGTTATTTTTCTTAACCTCATAAATAAATCACTTGTTCTTTTAGGGTGCCTGAAACCTGATGGACCTAGGAAATTGGCACATGAGCCAGTTCTTCATTCATCAGGCAGTCAGTCAGAATGGGAAAATTACTATTACCTTTATCTGGATGTGGTGCTGATTGGACCAGGAAGTGGATATGTGCAGAGAGTTCTCTCTTAGACTGAAAAACAGATGTCATGTGTTCAGGCTTAAATTAGACTACCTTGTGTTGTGGTTCTCCTGTTTTAATTTCTACATGGTAATTCAGATGGCTTAATGTAAAATCTTAAATCTGCAAGTGAAGGGTCACAGCAGCAGCACTGTCTTCCAAAAAGATTTGAATTGTCACTTCTGGCTGAGACTCTGAAAAGGTTCTGCAGAGCTTTGGTGACCTGAGTTCTTGCCCTGATGTAATTCCATTTCAGTGAGACTTCATTGCAGTGCCATATGTAACTGTTATGTAAATGATCTTTCTGAATATTCTGTATCTTTATCAACAGTTGGTTATCTATGAATGTTCAGACAGATTGCAGTATTTTGAGGTGAGGTTTTCCTTCACAGAACGAAGAAGGCATAATTGACATTCGGGAATTTGTCATTGCTCTGTCAGTCGTCTGCAAGCCATCCAAAACTCTGGACACAATTCAGTTGGCATTTCAGGTAAGCAGCATTTCCTACCTCTGTGTAGTTTACTTATTTTCAGAAGTTACTAATACTGCCATTAGACTTAACAGAAGCTCGTTTCACATACCCTTTTAATACTTAATTAAATTTTAAAACAACAGTAATGGAAAATTAGATGAAGAGGGCATGTTCAGAGGGCATGCACTGCAAGCTTATGTAAAGTTATGGAAGTTTGCAGTTTGAAATTGCTCTCTGTGAAACTCAGGCAGAATCCTTTTTCCGCACATTGAAACGTGCTTGTAAACCTGAAGTCCTTTATATTGATTCCTCTAAACTAAAGGGTAATGAGTTGTGCTTACTACTTTTGATGGTGATTCAATTATATTTTATTTTTCAAGTTAGTAAAATATTTTATAGCTTTTCCTACATCTTAGTAGAATTTTGGGTTTACTGTGGTTTGTTTGGTTTGAGGTTTTTTTACCCCCTTTTATCTTCTTGTTAAGGTTTTCTTCCCTCTTTGACTTAATCATGTTTCTGTGTTAGTCCTGCAGTCTCTGCCCAGAGTTTGCCTCCCAAGAGTGCTCCTGATCTTGGTTTTCTGTCCTCAGTGGTTTGTTGTAGCATCAGCATAGATGGTTAATGCAGGCTTTTTGGGAAAGTGACAGCAGCAATACTTCAGTGCTTGCCATTACTGTGGGTTTGTCTGACGCCTTGAATTGTTGCTTCTTAATTGCTTTAATATTTCTATTTCAATGCATAAACTGCTGCATCCTGCATCATCTTTTCACTTTGCCTTGAACTCTTTAGTGCCTTTAGTGTTACTAAAACTGAAAAGTGCCAAGTCTTGATGCTGTCTTCATTAGTGAATGAATAGAATTGAGAACATTCAGTTGCATGGTTCTACTTGGCAGCCTTGTTTTCTGAGTAGATGTTTTCAAGGTCTTCAGCATAAGTGTATTATTCTCTTAACTATGCTTTGTTAAAGAAATGAGGCTCTTGTGAATGTTTAGTGTCCGGATTTATCTTTCTTACCCTTTTGCCAGTAGCAAAAAAAATTGACAAAGGAGAGAGGAACAAATTTATTTAGTTCCTACAGATGTTTGGGAAAATCTGCCTCTAATAGCTGTTAACCTACTGCTGCTTCTGAGGGAAAAGCAGAAAGGTCTCTTTCCTTACTCCATTTGACCTATGTAAGGGCATAGAGAAATGCTCAGGTGCTGTTTGGTCACCTCTCTGTCTTCGTACTAAAATGAACAAGACTAAAGTAAACTTGAAGGTGGCTTCTGGGCAGTATTTCAGTAAAATTTAGCTGTTGTCATGCATAATGTGCGATGCGCTTTACCATTTTAGGGGAAGAAAAGCTCAGATTGGACAGTTATTTTTCTTTGGAAGCACCAAGATTTAATCGAACTGTTCAATTCATAATGCATAATTTTGAGTTCCCTCAAAAGTATAAAATTTGCTTATAAAATATAAAGTTAACTGTAGAACTGCAAAGAAGTTCTGTGCGTGTATTAAAAATGAAGCGCTCAGCAAGGGGAAGCAGGTATGGCTCACTTTATCCCGTTAGTGGTGATTGGAAGGGTCAAAAACAGTCTTGAGCTGAGGACACTTTGCTCACAGTGTTCTAGTACATACGGGAAGAGAGGGGGTTTTTAATCTTGTCCGCTGTCCTGGGTTTGTGTACAATAAGATATTCACACAGTTTATTGGGAGCAAGTGAAGGATCTAGCCAGCTCATAAATGTGCAGCTTGATACAGGTCTTGTCCTCTGCCATGCGCAACTTCTTGAAAAGCACTTTGTCATTTGTTTTCAGTGATAAAGTGCAATGTTTCACATATATCTCCTGACTCTCTTGGAGTTTAGACACACAACTCAATGGACTAATAATTATTCAGTTACACATCTGCAAAACAAGTTAGTGTTAAGCGGTCTTGGCTCTGAATACTGCTGAAATTCCAGTGGTTATGCATGCAAACGTAGGGTTTTTTTTCTGAACATAGCAAGCTTTGCTTTCTAAGCATACACAGGTGAACTAATAATCAATGCTGTCTTTTAGCCAGGCTAATCAGAAATCCTTAGTAGATCACTTGAATCTGAGAGTGACTGGAATGTCCAATACCAAGCTTTAATTTTGCTTAACTACTTAGTTATGTGGTACTGTTTATAGGAGTCAACATTCAGTTATGCAGTGATTTATCATGTTGTCTTGATTCATAGATGTACCAGTCAGAAAATGGAACTATAACAGAAGAGGATTTATCTTATATTCTGAAGACTGCCATGGGTGTGTCACAGATTAATGTTACACATCTTTTTAAAGCTGTAGATGAAGAAGAAAAAGGAAAGATTACTTATGGTGAGTATTTTAAGTGGATCTGAGCTGTCGCAAAATGCCAGTTTTCTGAACTCATGTTGATACACGAGCCAGTCAATTTTATTAGACTTTACCATTTTTAGTTGACTTGTTGACTTTAATAATGACAAAAGCACTGCAAACAAAGTAAATTTACATTGGAAAAAAAATAGAGTTTCGCCTTTATCAAATGTGATGCTTGCGTATTTCCAGAGGTTTTCCTTACACATGAAGTCAGGCAATACCTGGATCTCTTTCAGAATGTTCTGTTCTGTAACTTCTATGGACGTGAATATGTGGCTTTAAGAAATCTAAGCTCTGTCCTGTTGCTTCATCTCTTTTATCTGTTCCTCACTGGTTCTGCCCTTACAGAACATACAGTGATATAAAACTTTCTGCTCCTATAATGATTTCTCAGGCTGTGTGAAAATAAGTCACAAGTTGGGGGGGGGGGGGCAAAAGGGGGTGTTAACCAGGCTGCTCAATATGTAGCCTGTTATGCAGGTGATATGGAGGCTTGAAAGTTGCATTTAAAAATGGTGAGATCTGGATGAATAGATTAGGTTGTGAATTAAAGTACTTGAGTGTTATTTGAGATTATCATTTATGCAGTAAGGTTCTAAATGTAGTTGTATCATTTAAGTATGAACTGAGTTGTTAATAGCTGACGTAACACCTATCTTCAGTAGAAGTGCTTATGACATGCCATGTCCTACTAACGTTCCCTCAGGATAATCAGTATGTGTTTAATTTGTAAAAATCTTACGAATTAAGACATCAGTGCTGGTAAATCCAACACTAATAATTTCTATGTTTCAGTCATACAATATGTATGTAAAGCTTAAAGCACAGAACTGTACTAGTTATTGGAATGAGTATCATGGCCACTGCCCTCCCCTATTTCCTGACTGCTGTGTCTTGCCCCCTTGATTCCTGCATACTACCCCTTTCTTTTTTGTACCTCTGATCTGCCATGTCCCCAGCATTTGCCAGTCCATCCTATGCTGTTGCCTTTTTCCTGCCTATCTCTGTTGCTCCTTGTCCCTGAACTCATTTGAGCAGTGACTCAACTGTTCCCCCAGATTTGAAAATGCTAGTGCAGAATCTTAAGGTGGTAAGCCTAGCAGAGTACTAATTCTGCCACGCTCCATTGTTTGAGAATAGCTAAATTTGAAATAGCATAGAGGTGAACACAGGCCAGTTCATGCGAGTTAGCAAAGAATTCATAATTGAATATTCACAGTTAATAGTACTTGGTTGCATTTAAGTCTACGCTTTTCCCTACATGGTCATGGTGTGTTCTCAGCACAATAAAATCTGGACCACTGAGACACAGCAGTGGACAGTGTAGTGCTTAGCTCTCATTTTCAGTGTTTTATTTCCTGTAATCAAGAGTAGCCTCCTGTGAGGCTACACAAAGTGCAGTGGTGGTCACATAATTTCTTTGAAACTTTGCTTGGATCTTTTTCTTGGAGAAGTGCTCATTTTGTATTACAAGCATTGCCCTGAGATTCTAACATATATGAAAGCTAAAAAGCGAGAATAAATGTCTAGTTTATTGTGGCAGAGAATTAAAAGATGAAAGTAAACTTTTGGTATTGCATTTCTTTCTTCAAAATTCTTGCCATAAATAACCAGTCTCTTGCCTTTCTTAAGCATATGACTCCACATTCTTGGTTTGTTTCACTTTGTCCTGGGTTCAGCAGTGGCAGTCATTTTTTCTCCTTCTTAGTAGCTGGTGCAGTGCTGTGTTTTTTCACTTTCGGCCTGGGAACTGGGCTGATAACACCGATGTTTTCAGTTACTGCTTGGTAATGTTTGGTCTGACCAAGGACTTTCTGAGCCTCATGCTCTGCCAGGGAGGAGGGGAAGCAGGGAGGAAGCAGGAACAGGACACCTGACCCAAACTGACCAAAGAGGTATTCCATACCACAGCACGTCATGCCTGGGATGAAAAAAAACGGAGGGCAGTTACCTGAAAGAGAAGGGTTCACTGCTGGGTCGGGCTTGGTACCGGGTGTTGAGCAGTTGTGTTCTCTTCCCTTGTATTTCCCTTGTCATTATTATTGGTGGTAGCAGTAGTGGTCTGTGTTATACCTTAGTTACAGAACTGTTCTTATCTCAACCTGTGGGAGTTGCATTCTTTCGATTCTCCTTCCCATCCCCCCAGGAGCCGGGGGAGGAAAGAGGTGAGGAGCTGAGTGAGCAAACTGCGCGAGTTATGGCTTAAACCATGACACACTTAAATGCTGAGAAGGGAGAGGTGGATAACTTTTCAGACTCCACCTTTTCTGAAGACCTTACTCAGTCCAGTTCTAAGAAATCAAAACTTTGTATCTGGTAAAAGAGTACTGACATTGCTTTGGATACATATGGCAGAGGGGTCTGTTTACAAGCTCCTTCTTTCTAGTATGTTGGGGTGTGAAGCAGGGATATTAAGTCTTCAGTCTTACTTGTAAGAACAGCAACAACAAAAAAATCCAAAGTAGCAAACCTAAGTTGCTGCATGTATAGCAAAGTCCCTGAAACCAGAGATCTCATCCCAGAAGAAAAACCTTGGTTGCAGGTAAGCAGAATGACCAACAGCAAAATTGAGATTGTATAATTAGCCTGATAATCTTGGATTGGAATTGTTAGAAGTATGGATTTTTGTCACATCTTTAAAAATACACTAGTTGTCAAAGATCTGTGTATCAGTTCCCTAAAGCAGTGTGCAGTTGGCTTGCCTGTTTAGATACACCTTTATTCCAGAGCTGCTCTGCTCACTGTCATCTGGAAAGAGGCGAGAATTGTCAATCTTTAAGTATGATTCTGGAGAATTTGAATAGGTTCTGTAGGTTGGCATCGCAAATTCTAAGAGACTTTCCACCTGTTCTTGATAGACAAGCGGTGACTGTGAAAATGTTCTGAAGTCTTCCTTGCTTGATGATAACAAGAAGAAAAGGGGGGTTTGCAGTATTGTGAATACCTGTATGGATAAATGGAGAGAGAAGGAAGAATTGTTTGTTCTTTAAAATGTAGTACCTTTACCTGTATTATCTACAGGATTATCCTATTCAGTTCCTGTACATTAATTACGTAGCTGAGGTGGAACAAAAACTAGGATGTTCGTGAACACAGAGCTTCTATCAGGAGCATCATATAGTATGAGGGTATTGCAAAGGCAGGAGAAAAACCTCTAAGTTTGTACTGTACATACGCATACTAAATGCAAAAACATAGGAATCTTAAAGAACTCCCATTTTGGGGTCTTCTTTTTGTAATTTTTCCTTTTAGCAGGGTTAGGAAGCAAAATTACGTTTTCCCAAGTAAATAACTATGGTTATCTTTTTCTCCAGTCTCATGCTTCCTATATGAAGATAGGCTGAGAAAGTTGGGGTCTGTTCAGCCTGGAGAAGAGAAGGCTGTGTGGAGACCTCATAGCAGCTTTCCAGTATCTGAAGAGGGCCTATAGGGATGCTGGGGAGGGACTCTTCATTAGGGACTGTGGTGAGAGGACAAGGGGTAACGGGTTCAAACTTAAACAGGGG
>JANRGW010052246.1:0-48458 GCA_024733675.1 Psilopsiagon aymara | reverse complement strand
ACAAGGGGTAACGGGTTCAAACTTAAACAGGGGAAGTTTAGATTGGATATAAGGAAGAAATTCTTTACTGTAAGGGTAAAGAGGCACTGGAATGGGTTGTCCAGGGAAGTTGTGAATGCTCTATCAGTGGTGGTGTCCAAGGCCAGGTTGGACAGAGCCTTGGGTGACATGGTTTAATGTGAGGTGTCCCTGCCCATGGCAGGGAGGTTGGAACTAGATGATCTTAAGGTCCTTTCTAACCCTAAATATTCTGTGATTCTGTGAACATGGAGTTTTGACAAAATAAATAAGTATGTGCATACTCAAGGAAAAGATATTATGTCTTCTGTCTTGGGCACAAGTACCTAGGAAACATGATCTGCCCTGAGGTACCCAGGGTGGAGGAGGATGAGAGGTTTCAGAGCTCAGAATCCAACACTTGCATCCATGTGGCAAAGAAAACGCTAAGTACTCCATGTCAGCAAGCAAACAATGCCTGCCCCCTGTGCACTCAGTCTATTCTTCAAATAGTAAAGTAACAAATATACCACTGTTAAAGTATCATAAAGCCACATCTTCTAAACAAATTTCAGACCTGCTCCTGTTCTGCTCACTCTCCTCAGTAAATCCATGTCTTCCTTGTTCATCCACGGGGACTAAACTCTTACAGTTCTTCCTAATGTTACACCTCCATGGACCTAATTCTACATTCTTTTTTGCCATAAAGCAACCAAAAACTACACCAACTCCTCTTTAGCTAGAATGATTTCAGCATACCCCAGACTTCTATATAATTAACTTCTGAGGCTTTTGTTCATTTTTATTGCAAGTGTGTTAAGAATTAAATTGAGATGGCTAATTGCATGGGGCAAATTTGGATGGATATGTATGTACTGACAAAAGACATGCTCCCACAGTTGCCACGTTCTCAGTCCCTGCTCCAGAACTCCAGCAGGAATGATTGGGAAAATGAATAAACATGAAACAGCATGTCAAGAAATAAGTCACCAGGGTTTGGATTTTTTTTTTTTTCCCCAGCCTTCTTTTTTGAACAGGGCAAATAATTGCCTTTTCTTCCAATGAAAGTTATTTGTGACATTTTACTTCAAAATCTTACTCAAAGAAAGGACAGCAATTCCAAAACCAATCCTTTTCTTTTTCTCCACAAACCCAGCAGCATTCTTTTCCTTCTACCTGTTCTTCAGAGAAGCTGATGTTCAAAAATGTTCTTTAAGTAAATACAATAATTTGAGGTTTGCACTTCCCCTGAAAGAAAACCACTGAACCCTTTAAATTTATTAAAATTACAACCAACAAACCAAAAGAACCCACCACACCTTGAAATGCTAAAGTTGGTGAATCCTAGTAGATGAGCATTATACCCTCACCTGTAGTGCATGTACAGACACTTCATATGATTAATTTTAAAATCAGGGCATTAATAGCATCCACAAATACAGTAGCTGATGATGGCTTTGTTGGGAATGAGGTAATAAACCTGTAGAAACAGCTTTCAGTAAACTCACTGTAGTAACATTCCATTTCAGACAAGATGGGGATAACAGTAATTGCATACCTCAAAGTGGACTGTGATAATTCATCCTATGCAGGAAGCTATAGGAATGAAATATACTTTAATCACTGCTAGCACTCAGATTTAAATGTAGTTAAAATACTTAAGAAACCATGTGCCTTACTTCTTCTCCAGTTGAATCCTTTCAGGGAAAACACTGCTCTTTCCTTCATGACAGTGATCACTTTCAATTCAAAGAAGATCCCTGCATAAAACATTCTATTTAATCAACTCAGCTGCCTCAGAAGGATGTGGGTGGCTAGCTAGAAAAAAAGCATGTCTCTCGACAGGTATATGGGGCAACAGGGAAAAGGTCAGGGGACAGAGAGCTGAAAGGGATGAGATCCTCTGGCTAAACTATTATTTTTCTCATTTTTGTACAAGAAGGATGTTACCCTCAGAAAATAAATCAGTCTGTTAGATTTTCTGCTGGCATCACCTTCACTTTTATTTTGTTCTTACATTTATTATTGACTATTAAAGCCTCTCCAGTACAATTCTTAGAAAGTAATGAATAGGCATTAATTTTAAAAGGCAGCTTTGGCACTCATGAGGCATAGTGATCATAAATCAAAGCAGAACACTACAGTTTATTTGGGTACTGCAATCTATAACACTAACCTCAGCACTGTTTTTCACCTATCTTTTGGGTTTTGACAGAGAGAAAAAGACTAGGAATAATAGCTGCTTTTTACTTAAACATTAAGGTAAATCACTGAGGAAATGGGGACCTGGTATTGCATAAAATCAACAAGTTTGGGAGTTTCCACTCTCGCCCCCTCAAACAAATACTATATCACTTTAGTCCATCTGACTGTGCCCTAAGATAGCATTGAACTTTTTGTCTCTTCTAGTGTTAGAAGTTACAAGAAACCATATTGACACCTAAAAGGCAGTGATCCTCTAGCATAGTCCTCTATAACTGAGTGGGCATTCAATGTGCCAGTAAACCTTCCCTCAAAGCACTTTTGAGTAAGACTTGACTGGCATACAGAAAACTCGATCAGCTTGCAAAGCGAATTTTGCAGCATCAGAGTGAGGCACGTTGGGAAAGCAATGCGGAAAACAAAACTAAGTTGCCAATACATAGTGAACAGGATCAGTGGGAACATTAAATTTCACAAATAAGGTGAAGTCTGTAAAATTGTGTACGGCTGCATTTTAGTTTGAAAAGAATGTGTAGCTCAGGCAGAAGCTATGTCTCTGTTGTATGCAAATATTTTATTTCAATTAGCACTTTTCAATCGTGCTTTTTCTTTTCTGAATGACTCACAGATATCTCAGTCAAGAAGTGGCAGGATCATAAAACACATGCCAACAAGGTGCATTTATCTTACAGAGAGATGTGGAAGGAAACATGCAAACCTATCTTGGGATTTTTCTAACCTGTCTTCCTATTCAAATATGTTGCATGCCTGCAAACCTCTATAACACACAAGCCTCTAAGCACACTCAGTTTTCATATCCTTTCAAGCAAGCAGTATTCACAAGAATTTAGTTGAAACTGGAAATTGTGTTTCCAAAGTTCATCAGTCAGGCAGTGAAGTGAGGAGAAATCAAGTTCAGCCTACAAGTTTTATCACACCATATTAAGCCAAATAAGAAGTCGTAATACTAAGCTGCCCGCACATACACATAAGAAAAGGGGAATCCTTAGAACTTCTATGCACCATTGAGAGAGTCCTGCTGCACAGGTCATTATGAGTGGTGATTGTACATGAGGGAGATGTGCTGAATAGCTGTGAAGTATGGCTGGATGAAAATACACCGCAAGCTAAGAACCGTGGTTGCACACAACACTGACATAAGCTAAGAATGCTATGTCTCATGGCTGCAGTAGTTTAGCTAATTTCCAGAGTGCTGACCCCAAGATGCTTTGGGGCTCTGAGCATCCTCACCTGGGATACAGGAAGTTCTGTCAAGGAACCGCAAGAACAGGGGGAGAAACGTACTGGTTGCTGCCTGTTAGCCAGAGAAACAGAGGAAATTGCTCAAATACCGTATGGGAGTTAGAATATTAGCTAACTTTTGGCCCTGCATCACTAGTATACACTGAAGAAGCTGTGACAGAAAGGCTGAGAAATGTAAATAGTCAACTTTGATGAAGAATTCTATAATTGGTAAAAAATTAAAAAGTTTTGGCATGAAATCAAAACATCAGCAAGTGTTTCACTTTCCTCTCCTATAGTTGCAGGAGAGCTCTCTCCACACACAAATTTAAGATGATGTTAACTGCAGTTGCATCTGAAAATATGTATTTTTAGTACTGGTTAGGTTCTAGGAAGTGATCCCTTTCTCAGAAACGGAAAGATTTAAATGAAATCATGTTGCTAAATGCACTATTCAGCCATATATCATGTCCTCAGAAGTACAAAGAGTACTCAAGGGTGAAGGTTTTTTAGGATAATGTACGATTTCTGCATTAAATACAGAACTGCCATTATATAATTTTAGTATCTTGCCAATTTTTTTTTTTTTTTTTTTTTGAGCTGGAGAAGGAGGAAGAGGCTGAATGAAACTAGAACAGAACTGTTTGTACCCTGGTGAATATTAGGGAAATGATAAATGATTCCTAAACACAGACTGATTTATGCATTAGAAAATAAAATATGATGGGGTGGAGCCTTCGTGTGAAAATCTCATCCTTGGACAGCTACAAGGTATGAAATGCACCCAAGTGTCTCAAATCCCTCAGGGCTGCAATTATCTCATGATAACCACACCCTCAAGAACAGTCTCTTTTTGCTCCTCTGTGGGGTGGGAGGAAAAGGGAAGGGAAAGAGGTATATTCCTGATTATAAAAAACCCAGGAGATTGATAGTGTACATTAGTGAACCCTTTAAGATCAAATTGTTAAGAGTTCTTATTTTTCCCTAATTAACAAAATGAATGAAAAAAGTCATGTCTTATGTCAGTATAATAAAGGAAAAAAAAGAGATAAAGAAAGTCCATTAAGACAAGTATAAAATCCCACACATATACACATGAATCAAACTTGTCAGTAGCTCTCAGTTAATACAGTAATATGATTAATAAATACAACAAAATGTGATTAAACCTGCAAAAGTCTGTTACTCAGAAATAAACTGTGCTAACCTTAAAACTGCAACATCATTTGTCAGTCCCACCTGCATATAACTGCACCTTTTTTTTCTGCTTGTATTGCTAGAAGATATCATTAGAGAGCACCAAAGTTGTATGCACTATCTATTTGATAGTACGAGTCTGGACTCCTCTTAAGAAACTGAGTGGATAATGATAGGATGTGTTTTATTTGAAAAAGTGAGAGTCAAAACATTTTAGATTACTGAGCTATGCAGATAATCATCAATTCCAGGTAAATAGACTTAGCTAACATATACCAAATTCAATCCAATTGGTACCTACTTACATAGTTTACAGAAATACAGATGCAGACACATCTTCTCATGCTATAATCATGCCAGATTTATGGAGAAAACAACTACTATACTTGCAAAATATAGCAATGTATCAGACTAATAGCATATCTACAGGGGAGTTTTAATCTTGTAGAATGAGGAAATAAACAATGTGTTTTCTTTCTCAGATAAGAGGATGCATACATACTTGATTCACTTTACTGCACTAATAATATTCATTCTCTGCCAGCAGACAGTAACACAACATCTTATCACAGGAACTTATCATATGTAGGTATGAGATCTAATTAGATACTATGTCAAAATATATAGCAATCTGATCCTAGTATTGTACACCACCAGCACTAACCCAAGAGTTTAGTTCTCATCAACATCTAACAGCCACTACCTCTTCTGAAACTGTAGCTTCCCACAAAATTCTAAAGGCTAAACTCATTCAATTATTGCATTTGCATGATATACAGTATCAGGAAAAAAATGGTATGCTTATAAAATTTATGTAAAGACATTCCAGCACACAGTGAAGCCAAATATACACTGCATCTCAGAAGTCTGTTATAAATATTTGCTATTTTTTTCAGATGCACTAGAAATGGAAAAACTGAAGTATTTTAAGAACAGATGAGCTGCAACAATTGCTCTAAAACGCACAGTACAAGCAGTTTTACACAGCACAATCTTTGATTCAGATTCTTTGTCTCTTTAAAATCTGCAAGTTCATCCTTGAAATCTCTCTCAGCTGAAGATTATGCTGTCTTCTCTGGGAATTCTCACCTAACCTTAAATATATAGAAAAAAATTACAGTTCAAGGCAGTGAAGGAGGGGATAAAAAGAAGTTTTTAGCTGTCACACTACTTTTCTCACATTTCCCTTTGCTATTTATCAAACCCTTGAATGAAGCCTTTCACTGGAGCTGAACTATGACTCCACAATGTAATTTCTATTGTTACAGAAGAGGACGACTGCCTTGCCAAGGAGGGCTGGGCTTTTGAAATGGAATAGGTATTTTGAACACAATGAGTCTACAGTTCATCCATCATCTGTTCACAGCTCTGCCTAAAAGAGGGAAAAAATGTGATGTGCTAAATGGTAAAGATGAACTAAAAATTTCACAGCCAGCAAGTCTGAGGTACTGTTTTCCCTGTAAAGTGTAAGGCCACATACAGAGAAATTGACTGACTGCTCACAAAGTTTCTCCCCTCTTCTCAAATTACTGCTTTGGTCTTGAACTTGATAGAAACGTGTTAAGTACAGGAATTTTAATTTTTATGATTTGGTTTGTTTTCTTCTTCAAAACTATCAAAATATTCATACATACAAAATTGGGTTTGGAATTAACTTATGATATTCCAGAATATTTCAACAAAAGTATTTCACTGAACTTATTGAAAATTCCATTTATGTCATAGAGGAACATATTTCAGCTCCCTTTCCTTGCAATCTGAAGTAATGCTTTTATTTCTGGAACAAAAGACTATAGATATTATCTCTGATAACTAGCTCCAGATCTGTTCAGCATGTTGTCCAGACCGGAAGTCCTCTTTAAAAATTTACATTCATATGTAACATGCTAAAGAATGATAGATCAACAGGCTCAAGAGCTTCTAAAATTTCTATGTGTCTTATCCTTTATGCATCTGTATCAGCATACTTTTACTGAAAAATGAATAATTGATGTAAATATAAATAACCTCAGCTTAACCAGAGCTAATTCTAAACCTCAAGTGTGTACACAGATTCCACAAAGTTGAGAAGTTACCCATGGAGACAGGGTTTCATCCTGGTGGAGCTGCTGTTTGGGTCAGGGACTAAGTTTATGAGCCTTCACCTTTTTAAAGAAGAAGAATGTGATCACCAAAACCATGGTACATTTACATACGCTATGGTGATATCACATATAATCAAAAAAACTTTGGGTGGTTCTATACCCAAAGCTACCATTGTAATCTGCCCTCCCAAGCCTGTTACCATTCCCCATACCCCTCTCCCTCCACGTAAGAGAAATTAGTAAATCTGAATCCAAAGCCTGGAACCATTAGATCATATTTTGGCAGACCTTGATGTTCACAAAGCTGGTTGGGCCCACAACCAGCACTAAGCATTGACGGGATACTGCCAACCACATTTCAGAAACACAGAGCTTCACATAAGAGCTGTATATAAATAAGTATATTATGGAAAATACATACAGCTACGTGAGCAGCAGGAGTACTTTCTGGAATGTGTGTAACCTCACCATATCAATGCATGCACTGAAAAGAACCTTAACTGCATGCTGATTAAGTAACTCCCCAACACTAGGCTAAGGAGAACCATCAGCTACTCAAAATTGCAGCATAAACCCCAGAGAGGTCAGAAATAGGACTGTAGCAAAGGTCTTAATAACAGGCATGAAAGGGGCAAACTCTACTTGACTTTTCCCATCCATGCCCCACAAAATGGTCTTTTCTATTGCTTCATTAAAGTCCCAAGAATTAAGAAAAAATAACACTGCATTGTTTCACATTAGTCCGTCTTGGCAGCCTATTGCATTCTACCTGTAGAAGTGTCTGCTTTCAAATTTTAAGCCCTCAAAGCAATCATCCTGTTCTCAAACTAAATCTACAGAATATATTTCAAAAGAAATTACATCTAAACAGAGGGAATTCAGCAGTGATAAATGTTCAACGGACCTCAGTGGCAATAAACTATTTACTGTCTTAACTTTTTAAGTTTGCACAACTGAAGCACTCAAGAGCTCTGTGATGAATTATCTGAAGTGTTTGGTCAAGCAGCCCCTGGTTAAAATCATCTGTCCAGAAACTCTGCCTGCTGAATAGCCCCTGCAAGCAACAGCTGGGTGCCAAAGTGAGTGCGTTCTCATCCCTTCTGGAGTTCCATTGCCCAGCTATAGTTTCTGCCAACTTTTACTGTGTCCACCATCCCCAATGGAGTCATTTTGGAAAACAAAGCACATCAAAAGCTGGGCATGATCCTAATCATCTTTCTAATTACCTGCCTGATTATTACCTTACAGAAGACATAACATAGAGAGAATATCAAACAGCATTCAGCACACTCACTGCTACAGTAGCTGATTTAGATCTGATACCCTCCTCTTGCAACATTGCCAAAATAAATTGAAAGGGAAGAAAGAATCACACCTATTGCATAAACATCATCACCAAGGCTTTCCCATCACCACACTTCTGAAATTCAGGAAGAGGAAGTAATCCACTACAGATATGTGAGGACACCTAATGCCTGACAATGTACTTTTGGAAAACCTGTCTTTAGAGAAGTCAGTTTTTATAAATTTTGAACAGAATTACTCTGCCTGTATCGAAAATGCATGGGTAGCTCTCTTGAAGTTGTAGTTGTAATTCTGGAATTATTAGAATAGATTTTTAAAATCAGACAGACCTCTGTAGGCCTTCTGTTTTTCAGTTTCAGAAGAATTTGATTTCTATCATCATTACTTCGAAATAAACCAAGTGATCTCTACCTTGTCTTTTCAGTTAAAATATCTTTATGTGTGTTCTTCTCTTTATGTAGATGTATGCATATGAAATCTGTAGACTATGATCCTACATATACACACTACAGATAGTTCAGGCTTTCTTAATAATCTAAGGAAATATAGAATCAGTTTTATGTTTTGATTTCCCATATAAAATGTGGAGATATTATTTATACCTTTATTTTCATTTCAAAAAGGAGATTTTTTTTTTTTTTTGGGGGGGGGTAGGTTTCTTCATTTATTTGTTTGGATTTTTTTGTTAAACACTACTTCAGTGTTTATAATTCACATACTTGATCATGAAGCATGCTAGTATAAGAAACTAGAAGCAAAACCAGAATCATCAATAACTGCTTAATTTCACACTGAGTAAACTGCAAAAAAGCATAGCTGGTATTATTTAAGTCTGCAGGTTAGAAAACTGAAAGAAGAATCAGCTATTCTGACTGGTACATACAGAAATCCAAGGACAACATGATTACTAAAGGAGAAGGAACATATTTTTTCTGTTCCAATTACTACCTTCTTAAATAGTGATTACAGACATACAGCTAATACTGCTTACAATTCTCCTTTTCTAGCATAAAAAAGTCCTTTGTAACACAGGGCATATGATTTCACTCAATGATTCTTATATCAAGCTGTATAAATAGCTAGTAGTTGTTTATATCTCGTAGGCAAGCATCCAATCTTGATTTAAGGATTGCAAGTAATGGAGAATCTTTCATATCCTTTGGTAAGCCGCTCAAATGCTAATTGTCCTCACTTCTAAAAAATTTGCACCTCTACTCTAGTTCGAATTTGTTTAACTTTAGTTTTCAGCACTGGATCTCCACATAATTGGCTGTGAGGTTAAGCACCCTGTAATACCAAACATCGTATTCCCTGTGTGAACAGGATCAAATAGCTCCTTCACATTCATGTTAACGAGGTAATTCTAGTGGTCTCCTAATGTCATTTACTGGGAAGGCTGTTTTCCAGTCCTAAAAATTACTTTTATCTTTCCTCTGAATTGTTTCCTATTCTCAACATATTCTGAAAAAGAGAAGACCTGAGGTATTCTCATGTTAGTTTATACAAGCAATATTGACTCTTTATTTCTACTGAGTAGTTTCCTGTCAGGCTATAACCCTCACTGTTTTTCTGCCATCTCACTGCTCTGTGCTCAGCACCTACTGCAACCTGTATATTCTTCCACAGTTCTTACAGTCCAGCATACAAGCCTTCCACAACACAACCCCTCCTTTCAGGTGACTAAACGGCTTTCATAGACAGAAATGCCCAATTCTGCAGAGAATGGAGCCCTCTCAAAGCAACCTTGGACATCGTTACTCAATATTCCCCAAATTAGGGGCACTGGGCATTGCAAAGCCCTAGACAAAGTTAGCCTGTCACAAACCATACTTACCATCTTGAGCAAAGTGCACAACCCTGTTGCGGGTGCTGTACCCACTGGCACTTCCAGGCCAAGTACAGCTGTTATGGAAGAGGTGAGGTCTGCAGTGGGAGGAGAAGGAGAATAAGTAGCAGGAGTCATTGCACCACTCTGCAGTGTTCCAGGAGGCTGCATGAGGGCCTCTCATGCTGCAGAAGCAACGCAGACTGTATTCCACAGGACAGTTAAGATGCTGCTGAGCTTCTCAGGGACCCAGAGCCGATGCTCATCAGCTAAGTAGCACTGATCCCCTGTCTCGAAGGTCTTTGTATATGTGATCCCCTCTGTGCTTCACATCAGAGTGCCCCACTGCCTTTCCCTAGACTACACACTGTATCTTACCCCAGGACATTTACCTTCATCAACCAAGGTGAAATACAGTTAAAGGAGGTATTAGTTTGGTTAAACGTTTTTGTAGCTTAAGAAGTCAGAAACTGCAATCAATTCTATTTGCAAACTGTACAGCAGCTCAAAGCTGATAGCAAGTTTCTAAGGAACAAAACACTAGATTTACGAGTGACCCATTTTAGAAGCACAAAAAAAAGATTATGAACAAAGATAAAAACAGAGGATGTGAGAAGGAAGAAATAGGACATGCCTCAGTATTATAATTCTATCTGATTTCCAATAAGTAGTAGTTTTGATGACAGCAGGAAACCATCAGACAGATAGTCAATGATTCCTCAGCACCCACCTTAAAAAAAGTAGTAAATTTATCAGGCTTTCTGGTTGTGGGTATGAGGAGCTGGAAAGTATGGTTAAAGAAACTACTAGTGTTGTTTCTCTGAGGTTTCCAAAAGGGAAACTAGCCAAAGTGGAAGCAGTGTTTTCTTGTGTTTTATAAATTAAATGTTATGTTGGAAAACTTAGTGCCTTTTAGATTTGTGTACAAAGCAGATCCATTTAAAAGGCAGTTCCTACACTGTATCTCTTCATTAAAGACAGAGGTTTATACATTAGTACCTGGAAAATCTCAGAAAACAGGCCTTGAGCTAAGGACCCAAGGCATGTGCGACACAGCAGCAGTGACTTATACAGCTGTGGACAGGAAGACCAATTTCCCAGTGGTCATGACCCCTCTCATGGCATAGGCCTTAAGAAGAAGTCAAAGGCACATTACTGTAGGTGCTGGAGCTGCTGTATCACACAAAAGCTGTGAGACACAGATAAGCCCTTGTTGTGCCTCCCAAAACCACAAAGTGGACAGAAATAAGACCCCAGCAAAGACAGCTGCACCACACTAACCTCTCTTTGTGGCTCTGCTGGCACCAACTAATTACCCATTCATAAGCAGATGCACTTTCAAACCTCTGGAGCTGATTTGCCAGATTAAGCTGCAGCAATGAAGACAGTTTACCTTCGTCAGCATCTTTATTGAATTAGGGACCTCACTTGGACTGATCCAAAATAAAAGGAGGGAAAAAAGACATTTCCTAGATCAAGCAGACAAGATGACTCTCCATCCCAGGCTTGTGTTGCAATTGTGCTCCTGCATTTATCCCCTGAGTCCCATCTCAAGACCCTTCATCTAGTGACAGAAAGAAGTAGCAGATGAACAGAACAGAGCTCCTGAAATTCATTAAGTTTGTCACAATGCTTTATAAGACCAAAATGTTCAATAAATCTACCCCAAATCCTGTTTAAGCAAGTAAAGTTTTACTGCAGTTCAGGTCAATTCTGCTGTGTCTGTTCCAATTTAATTTACAGAGACGAACACAGTGGAAATAGCTTTTTTTACACCGTAAAAACACTTCATTCGAGAGTTAACAGTAATTTGAAAGCTAATTACAGGTTTTTCCAAGCACAAGACACCTTTCACTTTTACTAACGTGTTCCTGCTTTCATTTACATTATTTTTATTGCAACCATGTCTTTGCAACATCACAAAAAAAATTTCGTTGTGACAGTTCGGTAATTTACTACCCCACCAATAGAGTAAAAAAAAAAAAAAGAAAAAAAATAAAGAAAATGTGTTTGGTAGTATCAGGAGATGCACTTATTTTATTTTCTGAATTATCAGGAGGAAAAAGCTCCCCAGAACAGAGACAGCCATGTGTGTTTGTCGGGAAAAGGAAAAAAAGTTATAAGAAAACATAAGAAACACTCCTCTGGCTTATTTGGGAACCAAGCATCGTAGGAGTGAAATAATAAGAAAATTGTTTTCCCCTTGTTGGCTTTATGTCTCTGGCATGAAGGAATCTGGAGAACACAAGTGAAGTAAACTCTGGAATGTCAGTAATGTGGCCAAAAAGCATTAAGGTTATTGGTTTATATATATGACTATAAATAGAGGGCCTTGATTCTAATTTACTGAGAGCACACCACCTTTGGGGTACAAGATAAGATAAACCCTAGGGAGAATGTACAAAACCATGCATTCTTACATTGCATATACATGTGTGCACACTAGCACCCCTCAAATATATTTGCTTGTCATGATTTGACACCAGCACAGGTCAAAGAATTAATCTTTGTGAATCTGCTAAAAATTATTTTTAAGATTTTTTAATAGTATCATCCATTGACTTTTCAAAATCTTTTCCAGGTAAAATGTGAAAATAAATTTGTTGATAACAATACTGTTTTCAAACCATAATATGTACTGAAAAACAGAGTATCTACCCAATCCCTTAAACTACATCATCTAATGTGAAACTTTAATGAAGTTATTCACAGATTTTGCATATCCTTCTTCAAAAATACAGTTCCAATGAAGGGCAATTAACCTCTAACTAAGAGTGTTTTCTTCTGAAAGCAATTTTTTTCCACAAATGAACCAAAGGGGGACGTGGAAATCAGTCTTAACATACAAGTTTCCACAAGTTGTCTGAACATCCAACATCTGCTTTGGGCTTTAAATATAGATACATCTAAGAATACATAATGATTTTGTGTGCCAAAATAGCAGTAGGCAAGTTCCATTAGCTCAGAGAAAATGAGTGCATCTCTTTATACTTTGGAGCACCTCTTTTTGGCACTACAAAACAGAAAAAAAACATTATGTGATGAGTAGGAGTTTAATTGCTCCAGTGTTTTATCTTCATTTATATAAATACAACCTGTCACATTGTCATATATAGCGTGAACAATAATTTATGAAGAGTTTCCTAAACTACATTAGAAATAAACTACATTACGAATTAATAGGCAAGACAGGCTATACACTGTCAAAGGAAAAAGAGAGTAATTTGTTGCTTTCTAACAGGTGCTAAAAGCCATAAACAATAGAATGATACCTGCTAAACACTGAAATGTGACTGTTTTCCCTAAGCAATACCTGCTTGCCCAAAGTGCCCATTTCACCTCTTCCAAGGGCTGCACAGACGGAGCAGTGGGCCAAGACAGACACCTACTCAACTGCTCTTCACTTGAAATCCATGTGAATGTTGTCCTAGCTATCCTAAATCCCGGATCTTCCTGAAAAGTCAAGAGAGGAACATGGAGTACCTAAGGTTTCCATTTTATAGCACAAGTTTTATGGAGGTGTCCTTTTGTTCTCAACATCCACAGAGCTCTTGGCTTTCCAACTGTTTATACTGAAGTATCACTTTTCTTTGCTTGATGTAAAAAGACACTGTTTTGGTTGACATATACTAAGATCTTAAATACACAGCCCTGGAGGTCATAAAATTTGGCTGCAGCTATTCTCACAGTGCCATGGTAAGCTGGTGACAGCCCCAGTACTCATATGTCAGGCACACTGTTAAACCAATTCTCACAAAATGGTACCAACACTAACCTGGAAATTAGAAGAAAAAACAGGCATAGAAATGGAGAGTCTGGTATGCTTCAGTAAAGAGAGGAGAGAGCAAAAGTGGATGCATATTGAGACTTCTTCAGGCACATTTTCCTTTATTTCAAGATGCAAGAAAAGAGTTTCAGGGACATTTTTAAGAAGAAAAGGTTTGTTTTTTTTCTGAATTGCCTGATTTTCTGAAGCATTAAAACTGTAGTTGTTACTGTGATTCCCGGGCAGCACTGATTCAGAGAATAGAGCTGAGCGGTGGACTCTATGACACTAAGTGCTACAAGTAGGAGGCCTGATCGAAAGTTTAGGGAAGCCAAGAGGATTGCTCCTGACCCTATTGCTTGCTGGATCAGACCCAGGGACTGCATGAGCAAACAGCCTGTGCTGTTGACACAAGGTACAGAAAGGAAGCTGAGCATGCATAAAGTAGTTTTGTGATAAGGGTGCAAAATGTCCAGGAGTAATCACATAAGAAGTTACTTCAAAAAATGTTAAAGAAGGAGCTTTGTTTTAATGTTCTTGGAAGATTTCTGACACTGAAGTTATTCCTGTATTTTAAGCAGTAAACCACTATATAACTTACTGTATCTATAGCATATGCTACAAGATGCTAATTTTTTTGTGCTTGGCTGTAATCTGCAACATATTCTACAACTGCATGGGGAAAAATAACTGCTTAATGCTTATTTGAGTGCATGTGTATACTCCAAAGCTTTTAAAAGCTGCTTTTTTTAACGGTTTCTCAAACACAGGAAGAAAGCATTGACATAAGTTTTATTTTTTTTTTCTGTTTCCAAAAAAGCACATTCATGGAAGGGCTCTGTGTGAGCGTGTAGAAGTGAAAACTATCACGGCGATCCAGATGGAAAATGCATCTCTGTCTCCATGCTGCTTCTACAGCTTTTGACTTGATGAAGGTGGGTGGGCAGAACTTGGAGAATTTGGCACCTGCACGATCAGAGTCTGTAAAGTTAGCAATTTGGCTATACTATGGCGATGAGGAATGCTGAATAACATTGTGACCAAAATTGACTCTGCCTAGGCCAGGCAGGCACATGTAGCTTTTTCCTATGTTCTGTACATTGTATGTGGATTCTAAAGGGTCCAAATACCAGAGGAAATAAGTGCTTATCTGTCAAAGAGTCAGGAAAACAGAACAACAAAGGTGGAAGGGATTTAAAAAAATTCTTTTGCTGTCCTACCCCCAACTGAGAAGAGCCTGGCGCTTCCTCTTATTCCCAGCTGTTCCTAGTGCATTTGGCTTTAATCAGGTGCAGGGCAGGAACTCAACATCCTGTTGCCTTGCTCTGATTAGGAGGAGTCAAATTCTACAAATTGGCAGATTTCTTCTTTTAGTGTTCCTTATTTGATGAATCATTTGTTTTAAAGTATTTGGAAAGGGCCATTACAGAGGCAGTGGACCCAGCTTGTTGCTGTTTCCAAGTCTATTTATAACTGCTGTTTTAAAGAGTTTCAGCAGAATGCAGTTTCTTCTTCTTTAGCACACAGAAAGAATGATCCTGTTAAAGCAATGGCACAAAGGAGCAGTGATAAAAGGCCTGAGGCATCTATAATCAGCAACATGCTAATAAAAGCATACAGAAATGTGATGTAGAAGCTGTATCTTTGAAGTTAATGATCTCTCTAATGTCCATTCTAAATAATTTCAGCTTAATTGCTTAAGTAATTTATGTTATTTCTACTGTCAACTTTGCAAACCTCACTTTAATTCATGGTCTCTATCTTTCATTTTACTCCTTTCTCATGAAGATTTTGCAGTCATAATTACTGACTGGGCACAGACTGCTTTCCCACACTGTTAACAACAGTGGCAAGCCTACAACTCAACATTCATCATTTGGGGTTAGTTACTAAATCAGTTGATAAAGATAGCACACTAAGCCATTAAAAAAAAAAAAAAAGAGTACCTATCTTTTTGTCCAGGGCAAGATAGTTTTTTCTTTCACTGAAAGTACAGTAAAAAATACACTTAGAAAAGGTGTATAGAAAAAAATATTATGACTCTCTAAAATATTTTCCCTCCTTCAGCACTGAAAATAACAAGAACAACAAAGGAATAAATGTTTACTACTACTCCTTTTCACTTTTCTTTTTCCTCCTCGTTTAACTTGAGAGAAGCCAGCCAAAGAAGGGATTACACTCCACCCTGCCCATGCACAGGATTTCCTCTTCTTTCTTTCTGCTTTGCATTCTCTCATTTTAAAAAACATAAAAATATAAGATGCTGACCAGACCAGAAATGTATTAGATTTAGGAATAAACTCTCAAAATTACCCTTATCACTTATGGAATAATCTTTCTCCTCAGGGAGGATTCACATTCATTAAGGGAAGTCTAGAAACTACGTATGTCCGAGTTCGATTCAGATACTAATCAGTTTGGGTTCACTACAAAGCAAGAAGTTGCTGGAAAAATGTACTTTATATGTCACTCAAATTCATTGGAGCATTAAACGTCAACTATAACGTACTTCGCTTTCAGTTTTTATCCACCCTCAGTAACAAGCTGCTGTCCAATTTTATCATAAATCATGTTTTATGATTTATGACTCAGACCATCACCTGGCACAGAGAAGTCTAGCTCTTATGTTTGCTAAGAAGATCTCAACCATGAAATGCAATTATGCACAATAAAATGCAGACAAAAGGACTGTATCTATCCTCCAACAAACCAACAATAGTTCTTAGGAAGCCAGTTTCCAAGAAGTAAATATGCTTGGTGTCACTCACTGGCCAACACCTGCTAATCAAAAACCCCTTGGAAGAAAACAGATTTAGACCTCTTAGCAGCATCCCTCTTCTGATGAAAACCAGCTGCAACACAGAGACAACTACAACCAGTAGAAGGAAAGCTTTCTGGCTCCTGACCTGCACTCTCAGCTGGGTCCTTCATGTTTAGAGAGGCCCAAAGTATGCTGTGGGGCAAAGAGGAAATCAGCATGGTGCAGTCTTTCAAAGAGAAGCTCAAGTAACTTTCAATACCTGGATCATGTCTGTCTCCCCAGTTTCACACGCCAGAACAAAGTACAGGAAGATCTTCCAGTACTTCATCCACAACTTATTGATAATACAGGGTTAGAGAAAACAGACTTTAGAAGCTAGGGGGAACTTAGCACAAGTAACAATATGAGAAAGACAAAGATAACTGGTAGCCAATGCTTCCAACACCTCCCCTCTTTTGTTTAAGGAACAACTATAAGAAAAAAGGTTGGTTGCTAGTGCTGACAGTCTTCAGTCAAGAATGACATTAAAAAAGCTATTTGTTCAAACCCCAGTACAGACCACCTGTATGTAAACTTTAGAAAGTCAACTTCAAAAAACCTGAGTAACATAATTTCAGAATAAAATATCAAGTTATCCCCTCCTCCCACCCCAGCCTCTATGTCAGTGAAAGCCAAAGAGCTGCTCACTGCCATTTAAAACATCCCATTTATTCAGCTCAAATATAGGGATGGTCAGGAGTATAATACCAGAATAATTTTATTTGCTTCATATTTGAGCTCATTTGTTTATGCTACATTTTTATTACATAAAGTTGGCATTTAATTTTGGTATTTTTCTCTTTTACCAAGAGTAACATTTCCTCATTTCAAAACCTACAACTAATTTCAGTCAAACGATAGATAAATAATACCTAGACTGGATTTAAAAGCTCTTTGTCTCAGGAATTACTTCATCCTGTTGCGCGTATCAAAATCAAGCCTAATTACCAGTCACTCTCAAAATGTGCCTGATGATTTTTTCATTCTGAAGCTCCCAGTAAAAATAGGGGGTGAGGGAGCAGGGGTGTGGAAATCAGAGTAGAGGAGGGAAGAGCTGCAGGAGCTTGGGCTTTTCCATGGGGGATAGAGCCTCCAGAGTGGGAGAGAAGCAGTAATGGCTTCAATGTTTCCAAGAAGGTTGAAATGTGAGAGATTTGGGAAGCCTTCGCTACTTTGTATTTTTTTTTTTTTAATATGGCAATAGAAATTACAATTAAAATGTATTCTCAGCCTTATTATTCAATTTTTTATTTATTTTTAAATTAAAGGTTTCTTTCCTCTCCTAAAAGGTATATTTAAAGAGGTTTGAAGGGCTTTGTTTGCATTTTTCCAAAAATGGACAATTTGACTGTCAGAGCAGGTATGTATTTCTTCACAAAAAAATGTGCCCAAACTGGTACATGATCAAATGTAGCATTAAAATATTTACTGACACATATCAAAAGGAATGTACTCACCAAATCCAGCACAATGCACTTGGTAAACAAATACATTATTTCATAAATGTACCTTTTTTTTTTTTTTTTTATAAACCTCTTTTGCCAATGGAATGAACAGTCCCTGTGAGCCAAGACATTCAGCTGGATATTTTTTTTTTAACAAGGACTGAAACAGCATTTAATCCTAAAATTATTTATTTTGTCAGTATTGGTCAAGTCCAGTGTATGGGTGCAACACTCTAGACACTACAGCAGAGCTCCTACTCTTCAAACAACAGCAAGAACAACTACATGGGAAAAGCTTTCTTACTTTCTGATTCATTGAAGTGACAGCTCTCCCAGTCATAGAACAAGCCTCTAAAAACTGAAGCTTATGTTGCAAGCACTGGTAATCTTAGTTACACAAGCTCAATTACCTTGGATTTTAATAAGGATATGTATTCTGAAAACACAAATTTTCTTGTCTTTAAATCCCTGGGTAGTCCCTCTGAAATCTACATATGCTCAGCTAAGTGCACATGGTAATGATGCATTGCTGCACAAATCTGTATTACTTTTATACATACATATACCATAATATACAAATACAGTATAATTCCACGGTTTAGATTTTTTCCATAGTGAATAAACTGCCTGCAATAAGTAAAGCACTAAGCTAAATTGAGCAGTCTTTACTCATGCAAGCTAGCAGTTGGTCTGAGTTGGTTCTTTCCTTCAGGATCAGAAAATAAAAAATAACAATGTTTTCTACAGGAAATTACTGCAGTACAGCTTCAGAAATTGTAGCAATTTTTTTTTATTAAAACATTCAGAAGTTTTTTCCCCTTAATCATATGATGGAAGATGAGTCCTCCTTACAGGAGTTCTAAAGAACATTTTCTTCAAGGACCTCATGTCACAGTCTTAAATATTGGAAAAAAAAAATATCCATTCCCCTTTCAAACTCTCCTTTTCCACTAGAGCAAAGGATATCAGAAGTGTTAAGGCTATTAGCCCGTTGGTGTTTGCCCTGTACACATACACTCATTAGTCAAGCAGGATCTAATAAGATAGCTTTATCGACATCTTTCTTAGGGGTGAAGAAATGACAGAACGGCACATGAATTTCCTTTGCTGCTAGCATCTTAATTAACTCCAGAGCAAATACTCACTCAAACTACTTAAAGAAACATCCCTGCCTCAGCAAACAGCAAATTTGAACTAACTGTAACTAAGCAAGGCTCTCACCTACAACTTACATCACACCAACCACCTGGTTATAAAGGTCCCCTCCAAAGTATGCATGCAGATGGTAGCTGTTCTAAAAGGTGCATCACTGTCATTCAAGAAGGCTGCCATATATTTTGTTGCAATTTCATGGAGGCATACATGTGTTTTACCAGTCTCATTTTTCACTTTTTTAAACATAGTTCTGGAAGACTGGCACCAGGACTCAGCCTTCCATTGCAGATTTGGGAAAGTCACTATAAACAACAGATAAAAGATTTTGCATTCAACGACCATATTCCACTTGACTGCAACTGGGATATATGATTTTACCCTCCATCACACTGGGTTCTCAATATTCCCTGAAGAATAAGAAAAAATAATTTTCTTCCACCTTCTATTTCCACTGCAGTTTGAAACCACCTTAAACCATCTTGTCATTTCATTTAATTTTTTTTATACCTCACCTAACCTAATTCACTCATAATATCTTTTTCCCCATAACAAACATCCTGAATTCTTGGCTGAATTCACTGGAGAGCAGATCACACCTTGGTGTATCCTCAGAGATAAGTGCATTTCCTGCGAAGAGCAGGCAATGGCACAGTTTGAAGTTCTCTTGGATGAGGAAGATTTACCATGCAGGTTTCCCACTTATGAGCAAGTAACTTGAGCACTAGGCTTTATACGGAAGAGCAGGAGACTATTTCATTCAGGATTCTGAATAAAAGTGGCTATGACTATGTAGTCAATAAAAAAATTGGGAGGGGGGTAAGCTATGTACCAATTCATGTTACCACCCTCTAAATGTTTCGCAGGTGCAAACAGTCAACTAGAAGTCGATAGTATCACTCATGATAAGCAAATGTAAGCATTTTTATCTCAAAAATTTGGGAAAGAAAGGATCATAATTTCTCAGAGGAAAGCTCTGGGAGACCCAGTCAACTACACAGGACCTGGTCTAAGTACAGACACCAATGTTGGCTGGCTCAGTTCAGTAGAGACCCTTTTAGAAACTTTTTAATGAAAGCGTTTACCAGTTGCCTACAGATATATTCTGCAGGACAAACAGGATGAAACCCCCCCCCCCAAAAAAAAAACCCAACCCCACAACAAATTGAAAATCTGAAACATGAGTGGTAAATTTATGGAAAATGACCAAATGAAGTTAAAAAGTTTTCATTTAATTTTCCTTCAGCTCTGATTATTGAAATACTGCATTTGTCACTAAAGGGTAACTACCTACGACTTAACTTCCATGCAATTCATTTAATAATGCTATAAATTCACTGCCTGTGAAATTAATATCTTTTCCACAGCAACTGATCCGTGACACTGTCAGGAAAATCAAGCACAAGTAGTTCACGGAAAAAAACAACTTTCTGTTAAACTTCATTCCAATAAAAAGCAACAAATAAACAAAAAGTAAATGCAAATAAACATGAAAAAAATATGCAAATAAGCACATGTACTGGAAAAGACATTTGAACTTTCAATAGAAATGTTGTAGTAGTACCTACCCATATCTTGGTGTTTACACACAGAAAATGTATAGACCTATAATTTTGTACGTAAATATATTTGGACAATTTTTGGTCATACTGATCAAAGGAAAATAAATACAGCATTTTACTTGTATGAAGGATTTAGAAATCTAAAAGGCAAAGTTCTGTCCAAGCATAGTGACTGTTCTTTGAGAACCACATGAATAAACCCTACTTAATCCCTGAAATTTAGTTTCCCAAGAGGCTACCAAAAGGCACAACACATTTGACTAAGCTTTCATTTATGCTTCATAATCGGAAAATATTACATGTCATATTTCCCAGTTTAATTAGCAAAGAATAAAAATTTTTGTTCATTTCCAAAGACATCTCATGTAGCTGCACTGAACAGGGAGTTGACTAAACAATGCAACTCACTAGCAGAGGACAAAAGGTCATTTGGAAGGGATGTGCCTTTAAGGACTTACAAAGGCTTCATCCTCACTCCTGTATTAAAAGAGGAAACATATCTCAGTAAAGGAAGGATGCCCACTTTAAATAAGGAAATGAGTTTGCAGGATGTACACATGCTGCTTTCTATTAATGATAAGCAAAGTCTACTGCAAAAGCAATAGACTTCTTCAGCTTTGGCAGGAGTTGTCTTCTTGTGGATTACCTGTAAAGAACTTTAAAATAAACAGACTGCAAATAAATGTCCTCTACCCTTTTTTTAAAAACTGATTTATGCATGTATAATGGTGATTAACAAACGCTGATTACTGTACTTGGCAGCAAGAGACATAATTACTGTCTGCCAATTTTACATGTAGGCCAGAGACAATAGGAATGGTTTAGGGCAGCAAGAATGACTGCTTGCAATACTTGACATTTTCTTCTTCAAGCTAAACTTTCCAACGAGAGAGACTAGCCAGGTTTAAGGTCTTCTAAGGATTTGCAATTTTCTCTCTTTAAGCTTAATAAACCCTCACAAAGTGATTATTATTTTCCATTAAAAATCTGTCATTTGTTTAAACACGTAATAAGAACCAGATTCTGCTTTGCAGCAAGGATTGAATATCTGGCCACAAATTTTAAATAAAAATAGAAGGTATAGACTGTTTTGCTGTACTCTCATTTCGCTCCTCTGTGAGCACATACTATTTGACCACTGAAGCTCAAGAGAATGCATATCATGCACATAAACCCTAGACAAACTGCTTTAAGACTGGAAAAGACATAAAGTAATAATGTACAGAAATTCTAATGTAATTTAAAATATACATGCACACATATGCTTGTTAGATAAACATGTAAATTATTTACATGCACATTCAGATTCAGGTACAAGGGTAAGTTCAAAATGTCCTTTATTGCCTTAAAAAAAATGTCCCAGTTAATGCACACAATCAAGTTTCCCACTGCCCTTCAACGACTCCGGGATTCAGTGTTCCCATACTTTATTATTAATACTTCATAAAACATTTTGGGTTTCAAAGGAGGATTTTTTTTTCCCGCCCCCTAGAGTCTTTAAGATGACCACAAATTCTGGCTGGCTTAAAACACTGAGCAGACATTGCACAGTATTAGTTTACAACTGATTGAGAGAAGCAGGCACACTCATTTGCCGCAGCTCAGACCATCACATTCAGCTGGGCCCCATTCTTGGTGGTGCTCACTTGATTGTCTGCAAGGTATTCAGCACATCGAAGCTCAGAGCCAAATAAGCTCCTTAGCAAATGTTACACACTGTTTCCACGTTGAACATCAATAGACATAGTTGAAACAGAAATTTGTCTCCCTATAATTGGCCAGAACAAGGCTTACACTCCATACTTGACAAAAATCAGGCTTTTTCTGACAAATCCCCCAGCCAGTCTTCCAAACAATAATAATTTGCACAGGGAAATTGTTGTGGCATAACAACACAGTCAGGAATAACTGCGTACCAAAGTGGCTGAAATCCTTTTTTATCCTTTTCCACCATGTTGTGGAAACAAGTGTAACAAACTCAGGCATGTAGACCGAGACACACAAGTACTAATACCATTAGCTTTTTCTTGGGTGCCAGAGACAGAGAGTTCTGGGGATGGTCACATGTTTTCTGGATCACACGGGACGCTCCTATGCTATCCAAAGATATCTGGTTTTAAAGAAACAGTTTGAATAAAACTTCAAAACTTCTAGCCCTAAACCTCAAAAGTTTCATTAAACAAAAATTATTTGTTCTACCAGCCTTGGAGGTGTCAACATTTCCATCATACATGCATGTGTTTAGTGTTCATTATTCAGCTGTAAAAATTTGCTGTTAGCCTGAAACTTGGCATAAAAACATTTTTTAAAAATGTGTCGAAAGTCAGACTGTGTATTATATTACATAAGTGGGGTTTTTTTTTCTAAAAAGAAATAATTACCAGGATAAAGCTCTTCTGGGTGCTTGCTTAATTCCAAAGAAAACAATTTTCCTTAAAAGCATCTCTAGGTATTTATGGGGGAGAAAGAACGAGGGAAATTAAAACTGACCAAGCAATTTCATTTATAAATATAACTTTCTGTATATATTTTTTTTTCAATCAAACATTTGTAAGGATTTTCAGCAAGCAGACTTTACACACATGTATGGCAACCAAATGAATATGGATAGACCACAACAGGTCCCAAGAGTTGTTACTGTCTATTAGGTCAATAATACGCAAACTGAGAAGGATTTACAAGCTGGACCATAATGGCTCCTCAGGACCCATTACTTTCTGATGGGTAAATAATACATGTTTTCAAAACTATTGCCATGCCAAATTTGTATTTGCCCTTAAAGCTGTAAAGGTACCAAATAAACCAATAGGATTTATCAGATAAGTAATACATTTACAGGATACATGTTTAACTAAACAAATAATGCACTTAGATACTGACTGAAAGATGATTAGAGATGCTCCTAAATATTATATATATTTAGAAGATTATTGGAAACCAATGAGCAAGAAAAAAGGGACTTACAGTAGCTAAAACCAAAGCAGACAGGGATGAAGCAGATTTCCCCCCTTTCTAAACATATTTGCAGACAATTGTTGAAATATCTGTCAAAAATCAAACCTGTATTCAGACAAAGTTAAAGATACTGAAACTGCGTGCATACGAGAAGCAGCTACAGAAGTTATAACCTTATGGGGCTCTAAAGGCTGTCACACTTCCCAAGTGGTTTGCGCTTCATGGGACATCCTGTTATTAAGCCATTTTCCTGACCATGTCCCAGGACACTGCTCTAACATCATGCTTGTTGTCTCTGGACTGTCTGATCTCCTCACACTTTCCTCCCAGCTTTGGCTGAAGCATGTGAGCAAACTTAGGAGGGAAGCGCTGATCAAAAGCATGAGAATTAACCTAATGATGTTGGGAAACACTAAACAGCAATACCAATGCTTGGGAAGAGGAGATAACACACAGGGATGGTGTAGACAACACCAAGTAGGAAGGAACAACAACAAAATCTGAAAGGAAAGAAGCTGGTGGCAAAGACAAAGGGAAAAGAGGAAAGGAAAGATGAAAGGACCACAGACAGAAAAGAAAAAAAGAAAAAAGATAGAAGTGAAACAAGATGTCCTGCGTTTTGCCTTTTAGATTTTGAGATTCTGCAGAGAAAGCCTTGGGAGCTGTGAGATACAGCTGAACAATGAGAAAAACCAAGCTCAGGAAGTACTTTAATGACCCACCTCTACTTTGAACATGCATTTTCTGGCAGCATTTTAAACACAGATCTAGTTCTGCTTATTTTACGTGATCCATTTGTTAGTATCTATCTGATGACAGGAATGAAAGAAACTGCAACACTCCATCTCACATAGGGTCAACAGGGTCTAGTCATGACATTACTGGCAAATCTCAATTAAAATTAACCAAGTTACAAAACAATAGCTTTGGGACTGACAGCAAAAATCAATCAACCAATAAATTTAAATAGCAGCAAAGACCAAAAGATGGAATGGAGCAGGGAAAGGTGCTGTGCTTGAAGACTATGTGAAAGGAGCACAGGTGATCAAGCCTCAGAGCCTCCACTTCCAGGAGAGCTAACTAAGCAGCAGCAGGCATCTAAAAGAAAGGTTGCAGCAGTTGGCAAGGGATTCAGTGTTATTTTTGTCCTGCAGCCCAGGTAAACCTTGGGTGAGGACGGGTTAGATACTGAAGCAAGCCAAATACTTGGACAAGACCTACATTTAGTCACAGCAGCTAAGAAGTTCTTTTATTTCCCTTCAACTGTTTGGAGAGCACTTCCTAAAGGGAAGGTGGCAAAGCACGTATCGTTACCCTTTTCAAAAAGGATTCTGCTGAACAAAGAATTTCTTTCATATCTGCAGGAATGACAAAATGAATGAGATTCTCCAAAGGGTGCTTCACAACCTTTTGTTTCTTAACAATAATTCTTGAAACAATAGGCCTGGACAAATCATCGCTTGTTCATTGCTCCAGATACAAAGGAAATTATATACTCAATCTCAACTTCCTTTAGCAACATTCAAATCTCACTTTTGACATTCAGTGAACTGAAAGAGAATTTTGCCTCTAATTTAATATAAAAAAAAATGTAACAGTTCTTTACACTGGAAGGCAATGTTTTAGCAGCTAAAATAATAAATATTTTAGAATAAATGACAAGTGGTGATGCACTGGAGAATATACTGCTTTATTGATGCACTTGTCCTGCAAGACACTTGTGTTTTGACAAACTTTTTAAGAAGAAATGTAGCAAGCATGCTCTGGAGTGTAAGAAATTTCAGTTCAACCTCCATCTCCCACAAGTAGTCAATATTAAAAATCAGCAGGGAAAAATCAAATGATAAAATAAAGTTTCCTTTCTGAAAAAAATTATTAATCTTTTCTGGACAGCTCTTAAGAAGTTGTTAATAAAAATCCAGGAGTACTGATGCAATACTTTAGCATGTCTCTCCAAAGGAATTTACCACCACCTGCAGCTATCTTTGTACAGCATGCAGGATCATGAACTATTAACTCTGTTGAAGACTAATATCATTCTATAAATACTCTTGAGAACAGCCTCCTGCATGTTTTGGGTAGCTCACACACAGTGTTTGAAGATGCAAGAATTAGCACATTAGTTTGAAATAAGAAATTAATCTACCAGGAACAAAAATTAAGATTTACGTTCAGATTCAATCCTTCCCAATGATTAGCTCACACATCATAAAGATGACATGGTAACTTAATGTGGGACTAAAAGAATTATGTTTTTATTTACAATATCTACCTATAAGCAGGCATAAATGACTTACTTACATCTATATCCTACAATCAGCAAACAAATCCTCTGTTTACAATCTGCTGGGCAGAGAGGTGTAAGCGATGATTTGCTGAATCCAAAGGTCACTCACCTAAAACTCAGGGTTCACCAAGTTGCACTGCTGTATTTTTTTGCAGTAGCCATGGCTCAAGGTGTATCAACCTGCTACCATACCACTTGCCTCCCAAGGTTCTCACCTGACCATCTAAATACTCAAGACTCCTGATCACTAGGGATTGCCCTCACCCTTTAAGGTACAGCTATTTAAAAGCACACTTGCTTTCCTGACACAGCCTCTGTTGCTCTGAAATTTCTCATGGGCCTAAGGATGTCTGACACTCAGAAGGAATGTCCTGCTCAATTTCTACTGCTGCAGAGACAATCACATGGGATGCAAGGTGAAGCATCACACTGTAGCCTGCCAAAAAACACTGTTTCATCACATTATTAAAAAATAAGTTGCTGGTCAAAACAAACTTAAAAAACAAGTTTTACTCCTGAGGTGAGTCCTGGTCTAGAATGTCCCTCTGACTTCTGATTTCCTGTCTGGGACTCACTGTAGTGAGGAAAAACTGCTGTGACTCACCTGAAGATGGTCACATCTTAATGCTCTTTATCTGGGCCACCTAGACTCCCCATTTGGTGACTGATTGGGATATTTTCCTTTACGGTTCTATAAAGTCTAGGAGATCTGTCAGTTTTAATTGTGTTATACATACATCTAGCCTAAACTATTTTTTATTAAAATCAGTATCTAGTTAGTGATATGTGCACACTCATCAAATACATGGACTACTGAACTGGACAGATTTTTGAGCACAATGGTGAAAGGAAATCCCCAAATTCAGACAGCCACACCTGCCTTGAACATTGAACCCTACTGAGGTAAAAAAAAAAAGGAAAATAATTCTTCATGCTGGTTTTGCTAATGCTTGAATTTTGGTAACGTTCCTCTGAACTGACAAGACTCAGCTGCCTCATGTTTACATCCTCTGGTATTTGAGGTATGATTCAAACCTGTAAAATGCATTTGAAAGTCTGAAACAAAGAGCAGTAGAATGATCCATGGAAAGTGACCTCATCTCAGCATGAGGCCTGCTAACAACTCTACCACGGCAACCGTTTCGCTTGGACGTGAAAGGAGGCCCATACAATTTATAAGAATTAAGTTGAACACCTCCATCGGAAATATAAAATCCTACTAAACTAATAAATGTTGTTGATAGCCAGGTGAAGTCCTTTAAACCTATGTGAGAACACAAAAATTTCCGAAGCACAACTGCTTTCCAGTACTTCTGAGACCACTTCCTTAAAAAGGCCTCTAATCTCCTGTTCTGCAGTAGTTGTTCTACACCAGTAGAGTGGATGTGGGACGGCAGTAGGATATATTCCACAAACACTTGGAGAAGTTACACTGGGCAAAATAATCTGTATGAAGCAATGCTTCGGGAAGCCTCCACTTAGTAATTTGCCAGCAAAAATAACATCTGACTCAGGTATGAGATGCTACAATAGTTAGAGATGCTTGAGCTCTTTTTTGGGTGCAGGCTGTATAGCACTTTATCCTAGGTAATATTTTAGCTAAGTATTTCCATTGTAGCTGTGTAGATTCATCCTGTCCAGATTTAGCCACTGGCAAACTCAATTACTGTTTCAAGCTGTTGTAAGCGTATTTGCACACATGTCCACATCTTGCACAGTACAAGATTTATAGAGAATCAGATCAAATAGTTCTTATACGTTCTTTGAAGGAATATAAAAAAAAGCATTTTAGAGGGGTTTTGAGTCTTCTGGATCCAAAACATTAAATAATGTTATTTGTTACACTTATAAGGAAATGGATCAAATAACCAGCGCAATTTCAGTGCGCTTCTCCACTCTTCCACATTTCTTATTAATTTGCTATGTTTAGAAAAAGGAATGAAAACAGGGTCTGGTAACAGAACCCATTTGCACAGGTTCAAAGTGTGATATATAACTCATTAACAGAATTTGTCATACTTCTGTCAAAGTAACCATAGTAAATTTTTTCTAGACTCCACTTGTATCCCATGCAAATGCTGGAATTCTGAACAAGTTGAATATTTAACACTCCCTCTGCCTACACTGTCCCCAGGAAAAGCCTTCTAATGACAAACTTTCCTAACATAGAAAGGCAGTTTTAGTAAGCCATCATAAAACTGCTCTAGAAGGAACTGTGAACCACAGCCTGCGATTTAGCTGTGCCATTGAGATGACTGAATAGAAGGTGCTCAGAAGACTGCAGCACCATGAGATTCAAAACACACACAGTGGTGCAGGAATAATCTCCTGGGATGCCTGTGGTCTGCAAGGTGAAACCTGCCAAAACCGATCAGTTTTTCTGTGTGCTTCACCCAGCTGAGTGACATAGAAGCCTGACAAGCTTCAGAAAGACACTGGAGCCAAATCTGGTTTCATCACTGCCCCAGTGGGATCTATCCTGGCAGAATGGCATTCCACTCCTGCTGCTTTCCTTCTGCAATTATTAATCTCCAGAGGACCCATGCAGCTTGGAAGTTTTACAGTGCATTTATGAGCTCGAGGACAGTCTACCAGGTAAGGAGGAGCAACAGGGAGTGGAGCAGAGGGGGCCAGGGCTACACTACCATCCTTGCTCTAGTGAAGACCCCAGGTGCTGTGAGCACCCCCTGAGAATGAAGAAGATATTTTCAGCAAGTTACATGAACTTTGGTTGGAAATAATCCTTCTGTATTAACCTCTGGCTAATACAGGAGGTAATTAATAAATACCCAATACCCAGTTCCATCCCATATATCTCCTTCCAGTGCAGAACTAAAAAATCTCCTTGCTGTTCCTGTTTTTTAAGCCACCCTGGACCCTCTTAACTTCTAGGTGGTCTGTCAGCATAGCCTGCCACCCCACAGGTTCCCAGCTACTTGGGTTTGGCTTTACTCTGCTGATCCCCTGCTTCCCCCACACTGGACTTCTGTTTTCTAGGGTCTCCAGGCCCAGGAGTGGTGGGAAGTTCAGCAGTTTCACTGCTGCACTTGGATTATGAAGAGCAGGAATGATACTTATCTTTCTTCTATGCTCCCCCTCAAACCTGCACCAAACTTATGCATTTTTAGAGAGTTATGTCCACCCCTTAAAGGCTAGGTATTTAACTCATGTTTAAGTAAGAAGGAAAACACTAAAGGAAACAGAGAATTACTTTTCTCACTAAATGTTCCACCTCTCAAAAATGGTTCAAACTCAGTGTACCTTTAAATCTATTTTTATTTTCCATATACAAACAGAGAAAAAATAGAATGTAAATAAATAGAAATATAGGCTGAAAATACACAGAAATACAGACACATATATTCACATCCTGTATCTATATTAAGGATATACTACTCTCAGAATTACTGATGGATCTGGTTTGCTATATTAGCACTTGAAACAGACATACTGACTCTTTCCAGGAAGGGGAGATGGCAAGGGTTAGTTTACTAGCAAGCAAAAAGCCTCATACTGGTGCTCTGAAATCCACATTTTGGCCACTGCATATTTTGGACGTATACACATAAGCATATGCTTAACTGTGATGGCAAAAATACCTTTCACAAAGAGAAAAAGCAGAAGCTTGAAGCCACATTTGGATTCTTTTCCTTTAAAGCTCATTGGAAACTAACCCCAAACTCGAACAAGACTCAATAGTACAATGCCGTTCTTGTCATGAGCTCTGAATCAGCTCCACAGCACATAGTGTATGTATTGAAAACCAGCTGTTGGGTGACAGACCGCTAGCTGGGAAGTTTGAGTTGAGTGAAGTGGTTAACCCACATCCCTTCCCCACTGATAAAGTGCTTTGATAAGCAGGCCATACTGGTGAAAGCTAGCAAAAGGGCCAGGGCTGAGACTTTCAGGAATGAATGTAAGACTTGTTTGGTGGAAGCAACCTGAATCTCTTGCACAGCCTCCTCCAGTTTTTTACTCACCCATCCCCAGTTGCTTTCAGTATCCCTCCTCCCTTCTGTTTGCAGCAGAACTAATTCTTTGATAGGTCAAAGCAATATCCCGTACACATGGGAAATAAAAACAGAAAATTCTGCTAAAAAGTTTCCCTTACTGCAATGTTTTACAAAGTGTTTTCTGCAATTCACAATGTTACTAGTGCTGCAGCACTAAAAAGAGGTCTGTATTGGAAAAAGCATGTCTGGACTAACCACAAGCACAAACATATGGGCTTTGCTTTTTTTCTTTTTTTTTTTTTTTTTTCTGTTTTATTAACAAAAAGTAATTCAAGGAAAATAAAAGGTTTATTTGGATTAATTTCTGAGCTTCAGCTAAGCACTTTTAGAAATAAACTTGTTAATTAAGTACAGATGTCACGCAGACATGTACAAAATCCCCATTCCTCTTGACATAAAACTTACATTCTAGAAATATGTCCACAAGCTGTACTTATTATAAAACAATCCTGCTAACAGAAAGATATTTTTCTCTTAATATGTCACTTAAGTTGTTTAAAAGTTCTCACACACACAAATTTATATACGGGTTTTATCCTTCCAATGCAATAAAGTAAAATTCCAGTTTAGTTGGAAATATGCATATTCCAATCTCTCTCAAATAAATCATATAATGAGGATGAAAGTTTGCTGTACTGGAGAGGTACACTGATATGTACACTCTGAATATTTTTCTTCCACAATGTTATGGTCTTGGTGTCTCTACAGTTAAAGCACTCAACCCCTTTGAAAACCAAAGGAATAAATTACCTAGCAATAGTTGCTTGATCCCAAAAGAACCACAGTATTACCTTAACTTAACATACAGTTATTCAGCTGGCTTTGCATCAACATGCATGTTAGCCTACAGGTGGAGTAAGCTATATTCCTAGATAAAAAAAAAAAAAAAAAAAAAAAAAAAAAAAAAAAAAAAGTTAAAAGCTTCTCCAGATGTAGGCTTCTACAAAACCTTCCAAATTTACATTAGGTTTTCTGGTGCTAACTACAGAGATAACACTAAGGCAAAATCCGCAAGAACCGTTTCAGAAAATTTTAATAGTTCTGTGGACACAAGAAATACTTTTCCAAAGTATTTATTTGTTCTTAGCATTCTGACATACCGCTGCCTGATCAAATCAATCAGAAGTCATTTTTCTGCCTGCATTTAATCAAACAAACAAGTAATTCCTAAATATTTCCACTTAGAACATTTTCAAAGGGTCAAAAGACTATTAAATGGGGAATACAGCAATACAAGTGGAATTCTGAAAAGCCAGTTAGGAATTGATTAAAAGAAAAATTCTTCTGTAAGTAATAGCATACGACCCTCTACACAACAAGTAGCTAACCAGAATTGTTTGTTAATATAAAGTGTGTTAATTTTTCAGGAACGCTAAATAGAAGTGTAAATGAAGAGCAATAACAACCCTCCCTCTACTTTAATCACAATCATATTGATCTAACATTCAGAACACTTACAGTATTTATTTTGTTCTCAGCAAGAAAAGGGAGTGGTCAATGTTTTTACTTTCTAAACCTTTTTAACTACCTTCATTAAAAACACAGTGCAGCAAACCCAGAAAATGTTCTGTTTTGAAACAGAGCAGAAATCTGAAGAGACTGGGTTGTGTGCGAGCCTAATTTGAAGCCACTTTTTTATTTAGGCAAAACAAATCCCTACTAAATTGATTATTATTACTATTATTAAAGCCAGAAAATTAATTGAATCAATTTTATATTGCACAAAGTAACAGAGGACTCACTGTACGGCCAGAAAAACTGCAAGATTCTGAATACTTCCATCATTTACAGATGGGAAAAGGACACAAAGGAAAAAGAACAGTCCCACACAAAGTATTGGCAAAATATTAAGGTATAATGGGGGGGTGGGAACAAACAACAAACCCAAAACCAAAAACCAAACAAAAAAACACCCAAAAAAACCAGCACCCCAAAACCCCACAGTCAAACCTCAAACCAAATTGAAACAAGAAATAAATAACACCACCCTCAAAATGTCATCCAAAAGTCTTATTCACCAATACATTAAATAATTTACTGTTAAAGCTCATGGTTTAAATGAAGGACTTGGAAATGGAGGAGGACATGAAACTTTGTGTTCAGCCAGCAAAGTGAAGAATCCTAGAGAAGGAACAGGCTAAGCATAATGAAAGAACTTCTGGTGAACTTTCTGTTGTGTTATCCACACATAGATATAGCCTACACAGCTGCTGAAGAGAAAGAGTTGGTGACCTTTTCATTGATTTAGGCTTTTAGAAGCTGTTTTCACACAGAATCTTCTTACTGGAGCACACAAGTGAAAGTTACAGCATGCACAACACCCAGTGAAATCCAATAACCCTATTTTCCCAGTACATTATCTTGTTTTGGAAGAATGTTATCTATTTCAGAGACACACAGTGAAAAATAAGTATATGTTTATAGGGCTACAGCACAAATCTGAGACACATGTGCTTCTGGTTCCTGAGTGCTTCAGGGTCCAGAGAAACTTCTCATTTCAAAAGAAGCTTAGAAAATCCCTGAAAACATGTCCCCAGAGCAAAACTGAAGTATCGCTGTAGCCTGGATACACAAGCTCAAATTAAGCTGGTATGGATAAAAACAAAGCCCTGAATGTAAGGTACAAACTAATATTTGCATCAAAAATCCTTGGTCAAACCACCATGATAGCAGACTCTGGTAGAAAGCTTGCAGGCCCAAAGCATCAAAACTCTGCTCTTACCTGTGCTTGTGTTCATTAGGTCAGCCCTTAAAAAGCTGCAACACCTTTGTTTTGCATGTGTTTTGTAAACCAGGAACAAGACCTAACGAGATATTCCTGTACTATATGACAAATAACAAAGGGCCTCATCAACATAGGACAGCTTATATTAGCAGACAGGATGCTGTGCTGTTCTTGAAACTGGTGAA
The DNA here is from genome assembly GCA_024733675.1 of Psilopsiagon aymara. Taxonomy (NCBI): domain Eukaryota; kingdom Metazoa; phylum Chordata; class Aves; order Psittaciformes; family Psittacidae; genus Psilopsiagon; species Psilopsiagon aymara. The sequence continues at coordinate 15,716 of JANRGW010052246.1, read as the reverse complement.
GTGGAATGACCAGATGGGAAGGACAACCACCAAACTCTGCTACTCAGGGAAGAAAATTATTGCTTTCTCACGAGATATTTTTTTTTTGACAGCTGGTCATTTTGCCACCAAACTGATTCAGCTCCTTTCACAGAGTTGAAAGTTGTTTGTGCTGCACTAAAAAAGTTACTTAACATATGCCTATCTTCCTTAAAAAGGAGATGCAAATGTTCATTTTATTATGAAAAGAAAATAGGAAAAACCTCAGAACTAGAAAAATACAGATAATTCTCCAACTGCTGTGCCAGCAGAGGAGATTTTTAAAAAGAAAGAAAGAAGAAAACACCAAAACCCTCCTAAACAAACAAACAAAACACCCCAAAAAACAACCACTACCACAAAAAACTAAACGCACAACCCACAATGTGTGTCAACTTCTCAATGTAACTTCTTCTAACACAAATGGAAACTGCACAGGAAAATGTTAAAAGGATATTGGATCTCTGAATATTCTGTCATCTCAGCTTTTAACAAATTTTTAGGGATAAGCCAAGCAAGTAAACAATATTTCAGCTCTCAAAGAGGCAACATAACTTTGTAAAATATATTCTGATAGCTATATCAGCCTATACTGTCTTACAAAAAAAGTAAGGCATACTATGAAGTAGGTTTTCCATTACACTAGTGGAGAGCACATCTTTCAGCTGCTAGTTTCAAAGTTCCAAGGCGAGTTTACATTGATGAGAATATTACTTTCCAGAGTGAAACCTGCTCTCTACACATCATCTTGCAAAAACAGCCCTCCATCACCAATCCCACCTGTCTTCTCTGGTAGCCAAAGACAAGGTACTTGCCTGCTTATTCTGACAAGAATGGGTTTCAGTACTGCAGCAGTTATGGAAGAAATACGTGGAGTAAGTCAAGTCCAAACATGATAGAATAAGGATTTCAGTCCATTTTCTTACAGCATCTTTTTAACATGAAACTATGTTGTAGCTTTACACGTATTCAGATGGAATTAGAAACCATTTCTTTTAGGAATAATGTGCAGAGATTGTGAAAGCTATAAATACCTACCCAGACAGAGACACCTTTAACAAGTTATGTGCCAGGATTGTGACATAACTGTTGGGGTGTCCACAGGGATTTCTGTAATTAAGACTGAAAGGAAGAAATATAGTCTCTTAATGAACATATAAAATTAGCCAGGTTATGTGAAAAAAGTGGTCTCAAAGATACAACTACATATAATTAATTAAAATCCCAGTAAAATGAAACAACTCTAAATATCACTGAAAAGTTAGCACCTCTAGTTGTGTCTTCCTGATCTCATGCAAACGGAAGCACATAACACAAAAGGAGCAAAAGAAAGCTCATTCATTTCACAAAAGAGATACAAACTAAACTGCATACAAAATACTGAATACACACTAAACTGAACACTACATTCTATCATGTAGTGACCTGCATACATAGCATTCCCTGTCACAGTATCATTATTATACAGAATATTCTAACTTCTCACTTCATTTCTGATTTTGACTTATTTTTAATGCAATTTTATGCGCTGAACTTTACAAAAAATTGTCCTTTCTGGCCAAATTAGAAAAAAATTAGGACATCAGCAGAATCAAGATCTCCTCACTTCAAGTGTGTTTGATTCATGTACCCCGTGTAAAGCAAACCCACTACTCATGCTCTTGCTATTTCTTAAGCCAAACAATTAATAATTAAGCTCTTGGCTGCATTCTTAATCCTTCAGGTAGAACTAAGGGCATGTGCATGTTCATGTATAAAATCTGAACTGCATCAATATTTTGCAATGGTAGAATGAAACATATTGGGAAGGACCTCTAATACTATGGAAGCAGGACCAACTTCTATTGGGTCAACCACCACTTTTTCCAAGTATATTCTGAGTATCTCCAAGAACAATCTGTGTAATGGAGATAAATCCTATTTTGTGTCTTTGAAAGAACTGGAGAAAGATCAAGTTAGCCATATAAAATCAGACATATGTACCTACAAAACACAAAAGTGATGATACCTAGCAGTGATGTCAGATCAGTTCCAAGATAATGAATATTGCCTTTGCCATCTGATGAACAGCAATGCTTCTGGTCCTCAGAAAACATGTGCCTGCCAAATTTATCTGAAACTTCAGAACTCTAAGTCTAAAACATTATGCTCCACACAGTGAACTCAATCGGAGCTGAAAATGCTTGTTTTAAGCATTCAGGTATTTTCCCCTGGAATAGACGGGTCTTAAGAAGCAAGGGGAGGAAAAAAAAAAAAAAGGAAACCTAGTAACTTAATTACTCACCAGAAAAAAGATTGAAAATTAATAACTCTTTTACAGCCTATTGCAATTATCTACTTTGTTATTCAAGTCTAGATCCTAGATTCTCCAGGGTACTCACACACCTAACTTCTATGGAGATACGATTATTTTTACAAATCTGACTCTAGGGAAACAAACTTCCTCCTGAAACTGAAACTCAGCTGCTAAAACTCATGAACTCATTTGAAATCACACCTTCTTTTACCATACCACCAATGAGAGCACAGTGTGTTCTCATTCATACAAAGGCACAGTCTTGCCCTGCCTCAAGCTTGTCTTGTATACTCCACGGTAAGGTTTTGTTGTGGGCTGTTCTTTGTCAGACATTAACCACTTATGAAGCCATATTGTATTCTGACTAAGCCTGGGGTTTTGTTTGTTTTGTTTTTATTGTCTTCATCCTAAGATACAGTTCAGGATTTTTTCAAAATTAAAGCTGGAAAAAAAGGGGGTTTTGCCAATGTTTTTGAAATCCAAAACTACAGACATTTTAGAAGAGCTACATTGCCTACAGTATTTCAAGTAGCAGCAACAAGATATGACTAGGTGATGTGGATTTGCTGATCCTACGGAAATCTATTCTTGCTGACTTTTAAAACTTCCCAAATACTAGCACTTACTTACAATTAACAAGCTTGAGTATTTCATTGCTCCAGAAAGACACAGTTTCCAAAAAATCTCATCAAGCCCAAGCTCAAGGATTAGACCTAACTAGCAGGTGACAGTATACCCCAGCCAAATGTGTCTGTTGAAGCCTGCAGACTGAACAGATTAAAGAAGGAAGATGTGGTGGCGGTCTAATTTATCAGAACCAGATTAGCTTCTGTGTACCTCTCACACTTGGAAGATGACTGCTACCCCACTCTTCCTATTCCTAATTCAAATTAATTGAACCACTGTCCTTGAATGATTCAAACCTTAAAGAGATGTGAAATCTTCATTAGGATCAATGGAAAAGCAAATCTTATTGCTAGAAGTGATTTCTCTTAGCAGGACCTTAACATCACACCATGCCATCACATCTTGACATGATTATGAGGAATCAATAGGTGAGCAGGAGACAACCAGAGCACTGTGCACAACACCACCACCTCTCTGCATGTATATTTTTTTCTTCCCACATCCCTGCTGCTGATCAACTGACTTACACAGAGGTGGTCTTTAGTGCATGGCATGCCTGCACAGTTTTTACTGTCCCCATGTCATGAAACAGCCACTTTCTTCCTTTACTGCATTAAAATTCACATCAACCTTCAGCTTTCCAAAATCTGATTGCCACTGTTTTACAGGAATTCCACCATCATCACCATCTCCTGAGCTCCCACCTCCCACAGATCACCAGAGGACAATGCAGGATATAGAGAGAGGAGAGAAATGTGGTGAACATAATTGGACTGGCAGTCAGCAACACAGTAGGAATGCAGATGTCACATGGAATGGGATTAGTGCTGCTAGGAAAGGAGTTGGGTCTGCTTGGCTCCTTTGCCTCTTTCTCTTATCATTCATACAGTAGTTGATTTAAACTACCCCAAACAATTACTATTAGATAGAAAGCAGTAACATGGAGAAGAATGGAACATCTTTCACAAAGTTTAAAATTTGTGGAAAGACAAGAATTTCCCTAATTTCCCTGATTGCATTCTACTACACTTAATCTTCTCCAGTAATTAAAATCCTGAATTTTTTATTAAATGCCTGTAAAAACTGGAATCCTGTTATTTCAAAACAAGGAAGAGTAATTATCTCAGTTAAAATAGCAGAATTATAGGTGGGAAAAAACATGCAAGTAAACAAGCCACAGTCCCCAAATTAACATTTTTGGTCACAAAATGAAAACATTTGCTGGATACAGCATTATTAGTCTGCCACTTTGCAGTGATCCTGAATCCCTGTGCAGTTTAAAACTACATTTACCCCACTGCGGGGAGATGCTTTTCCAGCAGACACTAACATGGGTTTTCAGTACTCCATCCAAAGCATAAAAGACATTTCCCCTCCCTTTCCAAGGGAAATCCCAGACAGAATCCTTTTACTGGTGGGAAGGGGTGGGGGGGATAGAATCAGCCTTATAAGAGCCTTTGAATTCTGATACATGCCTCAGTTACTGGAAAGGCAAGCCACAGAGAGTATGAATTGCTTGGTTTTGTTACACTTGGAAAACATCCAAGGATTAAAAAAAAAATAATTCAGAAGTAGTTTGAATGTATAACAAAAACGATACCGAAGTCACACCCCAGATTACTGCCCTTATGCAACTGAGATTGGCCAGAATCCATGTAAAAACATACATCTCCTGGCTCCATGCTCTAAAATTTGCTTGATTCAATTTGAAATCTGTGTATTTATTCTCATAGGCAGAGCAATATTATCATATCACTGTGAGAATACCTCTGCAGAAACTCAATATGGAGTATTTGCAAAACTATCCTCCCTTTTTCACACCTAAAAAGACATTATTAAATTATGCATCTCCAGTAGGACTAGGGAAATAGTTGTAAAATGCAAATATAAAAGGTAGGGAGAAGAACACAAACAGATTTTTTCTTTTTATGGAACATATGCAAAAAGCAGTACCGGTTGTCTGGCAGCTGTGTTTATGATGCAGCTTTTAAAATCACACTTACTTTTAAAATATGGAATTTTTTTTACAAGTGTAAACTAACAAATCTTTCTAATCAAATGCAGAACAGTAAACAGAAGATTCAGTCAGCACCTTTGCTCACTTATTTTGAATGAGAGTATTCAGTATTACCAAAACCAGAATATACAATTCATGCTGATATTAATGCACGGAATTTCTGTACTGTCCAATGAACTTTTTTTATGGACAGCTGAAGAAAGGTTTTGCAAGATATCAGCCCTATTGTTTTAAATACATCCTTACAACATAAGAAAAAAAATTAACTACCAACAACATATTTAATTCGTCATATTTATATGATTTCTGAATCACTTTACAGAATGTGAAATTTCTTTGCTGTGAACAGTAGTGGGTATGATTAATAACCATTAATTCAGAATATTCTGTGTATGTGTATCTTACTTTTTTCAAAATTATTGCACATTACGCTGAAAAAAATTAAGACATTCCCACGGAAGAAGGCAACAGGAATTAACAAGCATGCTGCACATTAAAAGTGTCATCTAACAAAATTTCTAGTCTTCCCTAAAATTATACTAAAGGGAACCATGATTTTTCTTGGAAAGTAAGAAAACTCCTTCATATTATTTTCCTTGGAGAAATAAACAGGTAAGCTTCCTTGGGAAATGTAAAATACACAAAGGCTCAGACTTTTAAATGTGTGGATGCCCAATGCCAGGCTTGAAAGAGTCATTTTTTGCACTTTTCTTTCTGCTCTTCCATTATTGAGAAGATCAGAGAAAGAGAACAATGTTTCTGTAACATGCAATTTGGGATATCTATGGATATTCATATTTACATATTTAAGGTTATACTCAGTTGACAAAAACTATGGCAGTCATATGATAAAACATTTACAAAGACACATAAAAAAAAAGGAAAGAAAAAGAAAAAAAAAGAGCAAAACCAAAACAAACAGATAGGAGGTCATCAGTTGATGAAGACTCTTCCTCTTGGCAGAAGACCAGCTATATTTTCTTCTTAATATAAATAAATAAGCAAACCCTAAATTTTAACATCAAGCTGATATCCAATTTCCATGTTATAGAGCAGACCGTCATCTATGCAAACAAAAAATACTCTTTGAAAGGTTTTTTTTCAAGCCACATAACATTTTAAAGCAATCCTTTGCAAGAACAGGTCCTAATAAGATGAAGCAACTTCACTCTGTTTTCAATGCACTTTTAGAGGGGGCAAAAAATACAAAGGGAAAGAAATAGCGAAGTGTTGGTGAGCGTATTTTTTGGGCTGGTGAACTGGAATATGAGAAAGCCTCATTTCAGCTAACATTGTATCACATCTCTACAGCTCAGAAATCACAGCATGGCTTTTCAAACATATAACAAACTAGATAACCCTTAGCACAAATTAGAGTGGAAAAAAAATAGGTAAAGTTAATAAGAGATTTCTACCATTAATGATTCATAGCATAGTAATGCACATAAAAACAAAGTGAAGAAAACACTTTCGACACATTGGTACCGCTATTTCTTGAGCTTCTTCAGACAAATGCTAAACAAAAAATAAAATAGCACAGAAGATGCAGTAACAATAGATTAGTGTAATTTCACAGAAAAAAAAATATTTGATTTGATCATTCTGGACACTCCATGCACAAGAATGATACACAAGCCTACCAAAACCAAAAAACTATCCTCTCTCAAGCCATTCATGATCTTTGCTACCAAACCCATGTTGTATTATACAATGATAGGAAGGCTACAACTAATGTGCAAAGAATAATTTTGCTTGTAAAATGTCTTAATATTAAATAGGTATATTTTATTTTCTATGTCATCCTTCAATGTGTATTCCATTATTTAATAATCATTGTGTTCTGCACTTCCAATATGGGATATCAAAGACTTAACTTGTTTGTGTAAGGCTTGGAAAAACATTTTTGAGGTTATGGCTTCAGTGGTATCACAAAGTAGTACCAGTTTGAATTAAATTAATAACTAATCTAGTTAAGCTACTTAACAAATTTAGGGCAAAATATATTTTGAGTTTCATAACATTTGCATGCATGATTAGTTCAAAGTGTGCACATACTACGTACCTCCATACCACCAAACATTGAGTTCATTACACGTTCATAAGCATGACATATGGTTTAGAATTTAACCAGGTAGAACAAATGGTTCTCTTCTAGGGCAATCAACAGATAGTCTTTATTATTATTATGTATCGTATGTGTAATATCTACAATACAAAAACATAAACCCCAGTGTCATTTAACACGGAGAAAACCCAGATCAATGATACTTGTTTTCTGTTTTCTCTGCATAGCATGTAGAACATTAATATTCAATAATTGCCTGACAACTTCTTTCCCTTCCCAATCTACCTTGTTTAAAGGCCAAGATTGGGAAGGGAAAGAAGCCACCACCTATAGACACATACAGAGTAGCAGCAAATCCATGCCGCACATCATACCAGAGAAGAACATCCAATTCAAGGCAATAGCTGCAAAACTAAAAGTCAGCCCTAGTCAGAATTTGGGATGAAGGTTACCAAAGGGCTAGCAAGGAAATTTATGTGACAGAGAGTGCCAAAAGGGATGTGGAAAGCACAACAAGCATTCATTCTGGCATATTGGCAAACAAATATTTCACGGTGCTTACAGTGTAATAACCTATAACTAGTACATAATGTAGCCTTTATGCATGTCTCTCTCACAGGGATTTTTTGTAGGTACTCAGTGCAAGAAGTCTATTTCTTACTCTCCCAGTGTACAACAATTACCTTATTGTCACTCAGCCCACTGTGCATTGTAAGTCTGATTTCATGTAACAACCTTGCCACGTGCTGTCGTGTCTGGGTATGAGGACTGTGGTATTTTCACTGTTCAAAATCCTACCTCAGGATGACAGATTCCCCCCTGCCCCCTTTCATCTTCCTCTTTCCTTGTTTCCCCCTCCCTGGATGGCAGGACATTTTAATCCAGGCACCCTCACAGCAGAGTGATGACATCATGACCTTTACTTACATTCAATGCCTGCGATACAGGACCTGGCCAGTGGTTTAAGGTGTTGAAATGTATCACTGGTTCACTTCAATGCAGGTGTTTCAGAACTGATCTATCACATTTACAGGGCCAGACTCAGTGAAAAGCCAGTCACTTAAAATATTACATTAAAATGTGCTTCTAGTCATCATTTCTAACATGTTTTCCTCAAATTCTATTGGGAATAATTTGAAAGGCATGTTTTATGCTCAGAAGCAATAGGCCACCAGGTGGTTTTAACTTTTCCTGAATGGTTTGTTTTCTACTCAGACTTTGTTTCTGCATTGGTTTATGCTCCACAGTTTAATGACAAAGCAAACCAGCCAAGGAAAAATAAACACAACAGCAATATTTTTTTTTTCTCTTTTTAAGAAAAATATAGACAAATAGCTAACATTTCAGGGGTTTACTATGAAATAAGATTCCTTTTAAAGTTAGTATTATCAAAGGATATATATATTTTATCCAATAGCAACAGAAAATAGGATCTTCAAGCAGGTAATAATCTTGCCAAAAAACATGCTGGAAAACTTGAAAAGTTTTTTATGAGAAAGTTCATGGCTTCAATTAGCAGTTGGCCAAAATCCTGCTGTAGAAGTAACAGTGTAGACCAGACTAGTAGTAAACTACCATTACTAGACTAATACAGAAGGAAAACTATAATTTTATCTAGTTTTCAGATTATAAAGATTCTTACTAAATATGGATATTTAGTGAGGTAATTTTGAAGATAAAGTCAGCTTCCAATCGTTTCCTTCACAAGATTTCATGAAAACTAGTGATAAAGAATGAATCAAGCAGTCAAAGCAATTCCTGCATTGTTTTGTCCTATAGGCCTATGGACTGCAAATCATGCCCAGTAGTAAGAAGATGCCTCTCTCTGTTCATAATTGGACTGTTCTAATCATAAAAAAACCCACCCAGAACAACACAACAAAAAAATCCCAAAACAACCAGAAAAAATTAAAAAAAACCAAAAAACAATCCAAGCAAAAAAACCAACCCCCCCCCCCAAAAAAAAAAAACCCACCAGAAAACCCCAAATAACACAATGAGAATTAACTTCAAATACTGATTTCTAACATAAAAAAGCATTTGAGTCTGAAATTCCAGTATTGAAAGCATACATCACTCTCTGACTTTTGCTTGAACAAAGTAAGTCTGGAGATTTACCATGCAGATTACTGTACTTTATCACAGAACATGGTCTTTTTTCCTTTTTTTCTTTTTTCCTTTTTTTTTTTTCTATTGCCTATAAACAAGGGGAAAAAAGACTAGGCAAGAAAATATGACAACTGCCTTTTCAGGCAAGTGACAAACAAAAAAGATCAGGTTGACAGAAAAGTTAGTGCATTCTGAATCTTCGCATATTCCTCAATAGTATTCAGATGTTCTTTTCTTTCAGTGAGGAAGTCTACTCATAGTTAAGATTTTCAAAGTTATATCTTTTGCACTTGATGATCTTACAGGTGTTTCCTTATCTAGTTGATCCTATGATTCCATGATCTTCTTTTGGAAATCTATTTACTAGATAAGTGAGATAAATTGACAGCTCCAAAGAAAGTATAATCCACAGCTAAACACAGTTAAAACCATGCTCATGACAAGATAGGATTCATTCCCCTTAAGACAAAAATTAGGGGAAAGGTGTCAGCAGGGGTAGGCTGAAGCTCTCCAGTGAGATGGCACTTCCACTGTCTAGATGGCACTGTCTCAGTCTTCCAGGTCTGGGCACCCCAAATTCCCTTTAGTTTCCCAGCAAGTATTTTACCCTGTATTTCACCCTCTTCACTGAATATATATGGAGCTTGCATACTTGATGTTATCTTTTGATTCACTCTCAAGTTAGATGACCAGAACAAAGCAACAAGGCTACTCCCCACTCACAAAATTCTCAGGCAATGGTTGCAATGCAACTGCAAAGAAAAAAAAGACACTTAAAACAGATTTTCTAAAGAATTCAACCATCTGAAAGATTTAGGGCTAATTGTGGAAATAATCATGCCCTTACTAGACCTCCTCTATTTAACCGAGTGTAATTTTTCCATTTTTACTCAAATTTGTATGAGTTGGAACATTTCATTTCAAATGCCCAAAGAGATTTCAGTTTTTTATTTTAATCAGGACATATTATTCAGTGTTTACTGCTTGCAGTAATCACTGCTGAAGTTCATTTCAGGCTACTTAAATCAGAAAGGTTGTAATACAGATTATGTTACAATCCAGCAATTCTGTTGCCCAGGATTTAGAATTGCAAGGGTCTTCTTAAGTCATGTAGTGGTTTTACTCAATATTGTAAATGTCTATAGGGCTGAATGTCTCTAAAATATGGCACCAAAGTTTTAAAATGTCAGGCTTCTAAACCTCCTGATTTTGACATGCTTTGATCTGGAAGCTGCATTTTTCATAGCTGTCTCACAAAAACATCATGGAAAAAATCTCACTCTCACTATTGCACTGACATTTTTGGGAAGTACAGATGCGATGTTAGATATTCTTTAGAAAGTCCTCTGCTGAGAAGAGAATCAGGTTAAATATTAAAAGTGCTACATACATATTAAAAAATGTCTGGGATTTTACCTTGGAGAAATTTACCAATTTAAAATTAACAGGAAACCTGCCACTGGACATGATGCACCAAGAAATTTTGGTTTTGTTACACTCCTAAGTCAGAGTAATCATAGAGTCATAGAATCAACTAGGTTGGAAAAGACCTTTAAGGTCATCAAGCCCAACCATAATCCCAGGACTGTCAAGACCACCACTAAACCACAACAATAATACCTCAAGGTATATGCAATTAATAATGCTGTTTCACAAAACAAATTATCTCAAAATAAGTGTAAAAAATGCTGATATTTTCATTACTTGTGATTTTTCTTGTTTTCAATATGACTATTAATATAGAAGAAATACTTCTCAACAGGTAGCTTTACCCACAACAGACAGCCTTTCCAAGCCAACCTTCCTGCCCAAAACATGCTTCCATAAATTAAATACAAACATAGTCCTTGTTGAAATAATTTGTAAAACAAGTTTAGAAACCATATCCTAACTGTTTTTATGGAAAGCTTTCTGATCTTGTTTTAAGGTGTTACTCTAGCTTTAAGTCAGTATCTTTTCCTGTATTCAGCAGGATTGTGAAGTTTTGTATGTTTGCAAACATAAGAAAATACATACATAAATTCCTATTTCTTCTGCTGTTGAGTTCCGTCATTGTATGCATTGTGTGGAATCATTTAGACACATTTACTGACACAGGGACAGAATTTATTTTTTCAGACATATATATCATGTTGTATGTTTTCCTTTTCACTTAGTGATTTCCATGTTACTGTGGTAACTTCAAATGTTCTTTTGATCGCTAACATATATCCCACATATATAATTATATAGCACATGTACTATATCCTTAACATAGGTCACATGGAATAGCAAACAGACACTCCAACTGCTTCATTCCACTACTTTATTTCTAAGTGCAACAATTTTGTTTTAAATGCAGCAGCAATTTTTTTCCCTACTTGATTCTACTTTTCACTGCACATTATAATAAGCTGTTTTTTCTATTGAATTTATTTCAGTGAAAGCCAGAAAAGATTTCTCTACCAACTGAAAGACCAGCAACATGCTGAGATACTTGCCCAGCTTACACAGCACATGGATAAAAAAAGAAAAGAAGCAAGTTAAAAATGGCATAAAGCAAGTACAAACTTCTGCTACATTAGGTCTTTTCACAGCTTACCATATGCACCAGTTGCTTACTTCCTACTCATTCCATGCAATGCCAGTTCAGGCAACTTAAAATCATATAAGGCAGCATGCAGCAGTTACGAAATGCATCTTAAGTTCAAGCACTGGCTTATTACATGTTAATTCACTCATCTGCCTATATCTTTGTAAAGAAGACTTACAAAACAAAATATGTAAGGGTGAAAATAATAAAGAGAGACAACCACCAGATGTACTTATTTGTGGTATTCACCCTGAAGAGCATTTAGACCACCCTAAAATAATGTATCAGAAAGCCAATGCAAGACATATCCTAGACCGCAACTACTGAAAACAAACTACACAACAGATAAGAGACAACAGTAAAACTGTATTATGAAGTGACTAGACAATTACACAGAAGCCAAATTTGCCAATAGCAATTTGAATAAAAAGAGTCTGCACAACACGTTAGGTTTGGGAAATCACCAATTCTCTCTTTGCCAATTTCTTTTTAATTCAGTGACTTGCCTGGCCTGGGACCTCTTTTCAATTCCTTGCTAACTCAGTTATGTATTAATTTATTTCATGCTGCAGATACAGCAATTAATTACAAACCCTGGATTAAGTCCATAGTATCAATGTTGCACAGTGTTTGGTCTTGATATTCACAGATCCAGGACAGACTGTGTTTCCTGTTTCTGTATTAGTGTCTGCTTCCTACACTGCAAATCAAGAAGCTTCTGGTTTGCCTTATCTACTCAGAATTTTTATTTAACTCTCACAAAAATGGGTTCTTACTGTCAAATTTTAAGCTTTACCTTCTTCCTGTTCATACGTTGAAAAACTGAATAAGATAACTTTACCATGAAGTCTCCTACAGTCTAGGTGTTCAATATCCACTCAACTCCTTGAGGCTGCCCCTCACTGCCTATTCTGCTGTAGCATTTCAGCACATTTTTTTTTCCTTTAAATCTACTTCTCATGTTTATATCATTACAATGTAGACTAACATAACCTGAACACAAGTCATCCTCAGTAGGTCATTAACATTTTGCTAACACCACTGAACTAAAACTTCATGGTTCGTTCATTTTAAAAAAAAAACCAAGATTCTAATTTTTATACTTTCTACCCCCAATTACCTTAAAAGTTTCAAGATATCCAGAATTATCCAGGTAATCCTTCACTTTATGCCATGTATTTTACCTGCCTGAAAACTTGAAGCTATTAAAAAACAAAACAAAAAAACCCGAAAGAGGATAGTGCTTCATGCAATGCTAAAACAAGGAATGCAAGAGCCCAGTCCTAGGAAGGGCATACAGATTTTTTCACATGAAACTGAGGTCCATCAGAATCTCCTGGAGTACTTCTAGGCAGATCTGCTATAGCCCCATGGCTGTAATCCACAACATATGCTGGGTGCCTATGCTTTAGGCAAGCCTAAAGGTACCTCAAATGGTGCAGAAGCAGGATTTTTGGCTGTACTGGAGGCTAGTGGAGGAGCAGCTGTCTCAGTGCTCAGGGAAAACTAAGCAAACTGGTCCCTTACCTTTGGCTCAAGACCTTCTCTTCAACATGTCTTTTCAATTATAATATGCAACAAACTCAATATGAGAACACCAACAGTCTAAAAAACCACATAATGCATAAAAATGACAGTATTTGCTTAGTCTCCTGGTGGCCAACAATTCTTTTCTACTTATACTGTTATAAATGTGACATCATAGCTTGTTTCTTGCTGTGATACTCTTGCAAAGAGGTAACAAATGTGCGCTCTGCCAGTGCCAAACCCAAAATCAACTGCCAGATTCCCCCCCACAAAAAAGAGAAAACTCCAAATACTTAGTAAACAGATGTTAAAGTTGTAATAATTTTAAATTCTTTCCTCACTATTAGACTCCATTTTTAGAGACACTGTTCTAATAAACACTGCTGAAGAAAACAGAGTTTAAGTGTTTTATTTATGGCTATATACTCCAAACTAAGGGTGAAAGGGAAAGAAGCATGCACACCTAAATATAACAGGTAAACTATTGTGGAAAAATATACAAAAGAAAAACTTTTTAACTTCTATTGTAGGATTTGTTTCAGAAACATCAGTCTAGGAAAAGAAAAAAAATACCTCAATGCCATTTTTTTTAGGCTAACTCTCGCAGGCATGTTCCAAGTCCAATAAAGAAGGTTAATGCTACAATGGCAGTCAGAAACATTTAAGTCAAAACACAATTTAGGAGGAACAAAGCAGCCCATACAGCCCAAATTTCAGCAGCACTAAATAATATCCCACCTGTCAGTATGTCAAACGGCTTGGCGCGTTTCCATTACAAGACAAAAGTCACTTTTGTTTGTGTGTCAAATGGGCTCTGACCAGAAGAGGAAAAAAACCAACCAAAAACAAAAAAACAGGAAGAAAAGCTTTTGGAGAGTAGAGACACTTCTGAGAGGTTAACCCCCCCTAACTGATAAATAACAATCATGCTTACCATCTCCTTGTTTATGTTCAAAAATAGAATTATGGTTAGCCAGATGTTACAAATACAGCTACAAACACATGTACTTAACAAATTTAGATATCACTGATGCACGGAAGGTAACATAGAGTGGAACATGCCCTGCAACTTAAAAAATTATCTGCCATTTACAAATGGAATCCAAAGACAAATGTTTGCATGTTAGTACCCCAATTTCCATTTCTTTAGGATTGTGTGTGTGTGTGATTATATTTTTCCTACGATCAGGTAAAAGTGGGAAGGGCAGAAAGCAGATGGGCAATATGATTCACCTTCCCTTCCATTTATTTTAAACACAAGCATTGAATCTGGACAGTGACATAATAGATCACTTTCATCTTAATACGAGGTGCCTTAATAAGGAAGCTGGCAATCTGTCACTGGCTTTAAAACCCCTGGTTTATTATAGCCTGTAGCAATGCCAATGATTACTTTATTCCAGAGCACAGGCTGTTGGACTACTTGGATCAGGGGACAAGAAAAGAGTTCCAAGAGCTGGAAAATGTAAATGGAGAGCTAGGTGGCAATACTTTACTGTTCTGCCCTTGATGTCAAAGAACTTTACAGCTTTGAATTACAAGCCTCATCATGGTTAAGAAGCAATACTTAATTATTAAGGTCATCCCTAGTAAGAAAAGTAGCCCCTGTCCCAATGAGGAAAAAAAAAATAAAATAAAATAACTACGAGAAAACAAAAGTATTTTTAGAATTACGAGAACACATTTTATGCTACCCAAAAGGTACTACACTTGGCTTATCCTTGAATAACCAAGAATCCTGTGGTTGCTCTGTCTCCTTTATCACAGCCATAAGTTTCTACATGTGGCTCAGGGAGTGTTCAGCTTCAGCTGAGCCTGGACTTCTCTGTCAAAGGAGTGGGGAGAAGGTCCAGTAGCTCTCTGTCCAAGAAACCTCTGCAAGACCTAGTAGAGAAGCCACTTACACAGCTACAGAGGTCCTGCTGCATGCAAGGTGGTGAAAATGAGCAATGTAAGCTGGCACGTAGAGCAGCTTATGCTAGAAGAGAAACATCTCTTGTCTTTGAAGCAGCTATCTTAAATTGTCTTTAATCTGGTTTACTCATTCTATAAATTTATCATGCAAATGTAATTCAGAATCCTACTCTACAAGACCTGTAGGAATTAAGCAGATTAGTAAACATGCTAACTAGCATAATCAAATCTAAAACCTTCCCAGATTGACTTTCCTCTCTGAAAGGCTACTCTATGAATTTTAGGAAATATTTCCTACTGCTCTTTTAATTACTTTTGGTGGTTTTTAATAATAGGATTCAGAGTTAGAATGTGAGATTTACCAAAAATGTATTATTTTATTTGTGGAAATATAAAAAAAATCCAAAAATACCTACTCAAATGTACAGTTCAGTACTGACTTCATTCAACAGAAAACTGAGAACTAAACAAACTTGAGATAGCATTGAATATTACCTCAAATAGTCTGCTTGAAGTGTGTTAAAGATAAAAATGCAGTAACACCCCCCCCCCCCCCCCCCCCCCCCCCCCC
>JANRGW010052241.1:0-10319 GCA_024733675.1 Psilopsiagon aymara | reverse complement strand
AATTTGTTTCGCTTTTAAAGCACCAGAACAAACAAACAAACATAAAAAAAATGACTGGCAACAAGTTAAATCCCATTTGTGTCCCTCCCACCGAGCATGGACGGTGCCTCGCTAAAGCCTGGGGTTTGTAGTTTTGCCTCGACAGTAATTTGACAAAGAAAGAGAAGCGGCTGCAGAAAGACTTTCCGCGCGCTGACAATGAGGAGAGGAAGAACGTTGAGAGAAAGAGTTCTCCCTGGATGCATCTCCTTTGTGTGTTTTGTCTTCTCCGTCTTTTAGATGGGGCGCTAGCATAGGCTTGCACACAAATACACACACTTACACACACACTCAGAGGTTACTTTTCCTAGGGAGTTTTTAGAAAAGAATATTTATTATAATGGAGCTTATAAACGCCACCTAAATAATGAAATCTTGCCGGAGCTCTGGAAACTACATCAAGTAAATAATTTCTATTTGCCTACTAGCAGAATGCTAGCACCGGATGGCATTACACTTCATTTTCACACTCATTTCAAAACGTCAATGAAAGGGTAAAGAAAAGGCTCACAAATTATTGTACGTTATAGATAACGTAAATAAAAAAAAGTTAGAATAATTAAAACGATAGTAGTAGATCTTTCTTTCTTTCTTTCTTTCTTTCTTTCTTTCTTTCTTTCTTTCCTTCCTTCCTTCCTTCCTTCCTTCCTTCCTTCCTTCCTTCCTTCCTTCCTTCCTTCCTTCCTTCCTTCCTTTCTTTCCTTTCTTTCCTTTCTTTCCAAGATTGATTTCTTGGGGTTATAGGCAAGAAACTGATTTCTGAGGTTATTGGCAAGAAGCACGTTCTCGCGGAGGGTCGGGATGGGGTCCAGCCAAGGCTTGACTGAAGGGCTGTCCTGGTGAGCCCCCGGGAGTCCCACGATTCCTCTCGTGTTTACCTTACAGAATAGTGGGAAATAATATCCGAATTTGACTGTGCTAAACGTACCTAAGAGGTACTTTTTCACGCAGTCGCAGGGTTAGCAAACGATCGTTAAACTTTATCTGTTGTGGTGGGCACGTGTTTTGTCACATGAAATTAACTTGTAAAGCTTTTGTATAATTTTTTAATTTGTGTTTGGCAACAACACGGATCGTACCTCATCGCATTGATAGTTGATACAATTGCTAAATTAAAGTTATGTTTTCGGCTTCGAAAAACAACAAAACCCCAATCCTTTAAGAGTTCAACCACCCAAGGAGCGGTGTAATAACGCGAAGCGATGTTTTCCGTGCGTGTGCGGTGTTTCCATGTACTTATGTACAACTCTGAGACTCTGTTGTCTGTGTCAAAGATAGACAAGTCAGCTGCAACCCAAAAGAACATATTGATAAACTCTCTAATCTTTTGGAGGGATGCAACTGACATTGTATTTGCCCCCGTCTTTACCTTTTCTCTTGTGGTAAATATTAGCCACTGAACTGCCTGTGATTCCGTGCTTGAGCCCCAAGAAGAGCACCCATCACAATTCATCACAGTAAAGCGATCAAACCTTCTATGCAGGTCGCGGTTTTGTTGTCGTTGCCTATGTTCTGCTCCTCATCTCGAAGGAGGACACCGCGTCGAGCCAAGCGTTCTGGTTCAAGCGCTCCTCTGGACTTTCAGATTTTGAGTCTAAAGTCGTCGGTGTGTTGGCGCTGAAATTGTGATTTTCCACATTTCAAAAAGAACGAGGATCTATTTATAAATGTTGCAGAAGGTTTCGTTACTTCAGGAACAATAAAGCGGGAATAGAGTTGCAATTTTCAAGAAAATAGGATTTCAAAATATAGAAATAAAAAAAGTAGTGGAGACGATGTATAATTCAATCGAATTACAGAAAATGGCTTTAAAATTCAGAACAGTAGCGATCCATTATGTCTCTGTTTTATTAGAGACAAGTACAATTACTCTAAAATAAAGAACACTGGTGAATATATAATTGGCTGTAATCATGTTAGTGTCTGAATAAAAATGACGGGGACTTTTAACACTTTGACAACAAAATGTTCAGAAACAACTTATTTATTCAAACAGTTTTTATTTGCATCCACGTGAAGGAGAAACACACTTTTGCTTACGATAAAACAAGGCTTTTTCACTTTCAATAAATGAATAACTAAAAAAATATTATCAATTATTTTATCATCCAAGGCTTAATAAAGTGTCCTGGGTACGACTGTAGTATTATTGATTACTCAGTACCCAAAAGACGCCATCTACAGGAAAAGACCTTTAGGCTTAATTCAAACCTAATCGCTGTTGATATAAAAAAAAATTAGTAATAAAAAATCAGAGTTAATATTCCTTTGTAAGCTCGGCTCTGATTTTATCCACAACACGGATCACAATATTTCCTTTGTAATTGCTTCTTGCGATTCAGTTTGTTATAATTTGACACGATCTAGGAAACTGGCACCGCAGGCCTTTTCCCCGAGATATGGCGTTTTAAAAAGCACATGGGACTCCACGAAGCAGCACCATTTTTTTTTTTTTTTTTTTTTTCTAAACCGACTCTTTGCTCTCAGATTTGACTTGATCGTCCCTGAAAATGCAGAACAGCCCAAAAGATCTCTTCCTCCAAACCAAACGTGTGGAGGATGCTTGGAAAAGAACCCTGAAAACAAAATATAACTTGATTGAAGGCAATTTGTGCAACAATTGTGTCACGGAATACCTAACATTTCTTTACCTTTAACTTATTTCTTTTTGGATAATGTCAATAAATATCAGCGGAGCCAAGCATACTCTCATCTGTTCTCACAATACATCCTTTGCCCCATAGATTGGTACTTCAATGTCCCATTTAGGCGTGTTGTTCCTTTCTGAATCCTTGCTGGGAAACCCATCACAGTAGAAAGAGTGCCCCTGAATATTTTGGTCATAGAAACGCAGATCCGCGGAGATGGCATACGCCCTCCGTCGTCGACTTCAACACTCTAGTTCAAACTACAGAAAATACGAGGAAAGCCAGAGGAAAGTTTAAGGACTCCTCTTTTGCCAGCTGCCTTTTTTGTTTGTTTGTTTTTGTGTAATTCAGGTCGATTTTTTTTTTCTGTTTTTATTGCTTACTTTTCTTCCTTTCTCGACAGTTCTCTATATTTCTGCCCCTGCTTTGTGTGTGTGTGAGTGTGGTGCTCACAGAGTGGGTGGCCCCTGCACACTGATGATCCGACTGCGCCTTCACAGCCGGCTCCCCAAGGTCTACCAGGCTGGTTTCGCCAGTCCCTGAGGCTCCTTAGAAATAAAGTAGTTGTGGCTTCTTTCGAACCCAGGCCAGAGATCTGGATGAGCTTGGAAAAATCTAGGGCGGACTAAACTCTACGGTGATGAGTCAAAAGCAGAGATGCGCTGACACAAAGGCTGAGAAAAACGACCCACGGCGCACCCTCGACCTTACATGTTATTTTGGAAACCAAGGACAACAGCCTGTAAACTATTATTTGTGGTCCTACTGGAATCAGGCTCAAAGTTTACACAGGAAGTCTCTCCCTCTGTCTTCTCACTTCTGGGAGCGGATGGTGAACGTCCCAAGTAGAGGGACCGTGTCGTATCACTGCTTTTAGACTTGGCGAAGGCTCAGGGGCAGAGGTTTCCTTCCCTGGGACCGCCGCTCTCGCAGGCGCAGCCGGGAGCCGGCGGGTCCCTCCCCGCGGGAGCCGCTGCGGGGTCTCCACTCTGAACCAGGAGGTCTCATTTTTCGGGTACCTCGTAACAAACCGCAGATGTCAGCCTTCCCCTACGTGTTTGGGTTGCTAATGCGGACACTTCACACAACAGAAATGCTCATCTCTGGAGCCTTTCTCAGGGCCACCCGCCGGTTTCGTGCGTTGTCTCTGTCGAAGCGGCTCCGGGGCCGCGGGCGAGGGAGACCGGGATGCCCGGCAGCCGCTGCCTGTGGGACCCTGATGACTTCGGAGCAGCCAGAATGCTCCGTGGTGCCGCTGCCTCCCTCGGCCCCTGCAAACTGGCCGAACTACGAACTCCGCACGTCCGGCGGGGACACGCTACTGAGGTTCCCAGCTGGACGCCTCCCGTGTCTTCCGCAAAGACCATTTTTTCCACGTAATTCACACCAAAAAGTCCCGCAGCTTGCAGTCCCTCGCCCCGCCCCGGTGTTGCCTATTGAGGGAGCCCCAGCTGTGGCAGCAGAAATTCTTGCCACCCTTGGGACCCTCGAGGCTCTCCCCGCTGCTCAGGTGAGTGCGAGGGACCCCCGAGGCCCCTCGCGGGCAGGGCTGTGCCGTGCCAAGCCAAGCTGTGCCTGGCCGCTTCCTGGGGTTGGCCGGACGCGAAGCGGAGCGGCGGGAGCAAAAGAGAGAAGAGGAGAGCGGTAGCGGAGCTTCCCGCGGGTAGAGAGTCCCATGCGAACGGCGCCGGCGACATCTAGCGGCCGAAAGTAGCCAGCGCCGGCCGCGCCGCTGCTCCGAGGAGCGGAGGGAGGCGGCAAGGGCCGGGCCGGACCGGACAAAGCGGGAGAGACGCTCCCCCGTCTGTCCGGGGAGCGAACGCACATTACACCCTCGCCCCGAGGCAGGCGATTTCCCGTTGCTTTTCCAAGGATCAGGCCCCTTTGTATAACACTCTCCTCCTCCAAACGCCCCTGAGTTTTCTGTGCTGTGCTGGTATAGGTACAAAACGCGTTCTCTCTCTTTGAGGCGCCGTTTTTGCGTTTTTGCGCACAAGGGGCACTGAGAGAAAAAGTCTAAAAGCGTACGTCTTACTTCCACTCCGCAAAATAAAAAAACAAAACACAACCTCTCCATGAAAGCAAAGCAGAAAGGCAGGAGTGACGGTCTCTCTCTCTCCCCTTTCTGAGGCGGTCCCCGGGGCCTGTGCCCTCCCTGAGCATTGCCCACGGCTGGTATTGGCACTGCCCCGAGGGGTGAAGAAGAAGGGAAAAAATAAAGAAAAGAAAAAGAAAAAGGAAAAGCAATACTGTTGAGACACCTCTGGCGAAGAGAGACCTTACTATTTCAATCTTCGTGTCAGCTCTCATTAACAGCTCAAATCATCTTTTCCCCCGGGCAGACCTTGTCTGGTCTATCGACTTAATGGAAAAGAAAACACATGTTTGTATTCTATTATTACAATCTCGTTCCTTGCCCCGCGGAGAGTGAGGAAAGGCTTCGCCGGCATCTTGAAGGGCTTCCCGAAGCGAAAGCGCTTTCCCCTCCCTCTTCCCGCCTTGCCCTGGCAGGAAAAGTTAAGGATTCCGGCGTCCGGCTCCTGCCCTCCCTCAACAGTGGCGGCTGCAGTGGCAGCCACAGAAAAAGGCTGAAGCCTTTTCTTTTTCACAGAAGCCGCGGAGTCTAAGAGGAGACCAAGAAAAATAGTTTCCGCTATGTTCAGCCCAACTTAGCAAGGCACAATAGTCTCTGCGGGAAGTCGGGGTGATTTGTGCGCCAGGTGAAGCGCTCAGCGCCGCGAATCCCGCTCTAGAATCTCCGCGGGAGGAGACAGACGCCCAGGGCAGGGACTAACGGCAAGCTGAGGGTTTCCAGACCACCCAAACCAAACAAACAAGTTCTCTCTACTCTCCCATAGGGAAGGTGGCTGTAATAAGAAAGCAGGGAAAGTTTTGAAGAACTGCAGTCTGTGCAGAACAAGCTTCGGTTCTTTTTTTCCTTTTTTTTTTTTTTTTTTTTTTTTTTTTTGTTCATGTGTTTATTTTTCTGTTTGTTTTGTTTGGTGGGTTTTTTTTTTCTTTTTTCTTTCTTTACTTTTTTTCCCCCTCACTGGTTGTGTGGGGTTTTTATTTTCTTAAAAAAAAAAAAAAATAAAATTTGTTTATTCCCTTTCCTGAGACAATGGAAGAGGGAGTAATGACCTGACCTCAGTAAGGCAGAGAATTCTGGGGCGCGGAAAAGAAATGGCTTATTTTACCCCTTCCTCGGTGCCTTCGCTGCAGTGCGGGTCTGTCCAAGGGCAAGACACTTGAACCTGAAAAAAGTAACAGACCGAAACAAGCTTCCTCAATGCTCACCTCTTTGCTCTACTGGCCAAGACTTTCTTAAGCTATCTCCAGCTGACCACTCCCCTTCCCCCCCGCCCGCCTCCGCCCCGCACTGGTAATCGCAGATCTCAGTAGGAAAAGTGAGATTGTGTAATTGCCCAGAGATAGCACCGCTCTCGGGCGCTCCCCTTGCGCGGCTGCGGAGTCGGAAAGCTTCGTTAGAGGGAAGGGAGCAGGGCCCTGGTCCTGTGCCTCTCCCGCTGGGGTCCCTCTCCTACCCGGGGTCCCTCTCCTACCAAGGGCACCCTGTCGCCTTGGGCATAGAGATTAGGGCCCACAACTTTCCCGCTTGTGAAGCGGAGTTTGCTCTCAAGTGCTTGGCTGTAAATAAGCTCTCTGGCAGTAACAACACAGCCGTCCTGCTGTCAGAGCGGAGGCTGCCTCCGCACCTTTCCTCTGCAACACGCCGTCAGCGTTTTAATTCCAGCTCCAAAGGGAACCTGCAATTATGAGCCCTCCTCGTCCCCTCCCGCTCACATTCTCTTGTTTGAAACATTCACTGAGGAAGGTTATTTGGATCGAGAGTAAAATCAAACAGGGAAGGGAGGAAAAAAAAAACAAACAAAACAACAACCCAACACCCCACAATAAACCCAACAACCCAGCAAACCCTTCCATTTGCTATTTACAAAACTCATTGTCATGCTTCACTCAGGCTGTCTGCCTAGCTTGGGGAAATAAATGTGACTGAACCAGAGACAAAGCCGATGCAGCTGTATTTGAATTTCTCAAACACTGTTAAACGTGCTCTTGTCTCATAAGTCTCAGGGTTGTTGTTATTATTATGATCATCATACCTAATGTGAACATACCCGAAAGAGAGGTGCTTGGCAGCATAGAAACCCCTTTCCGATCGGGAATGCACAAATTCCTTTAGCAAAAAGCCGAAGGCTTCTTTTCCCTCCTGCTTGGAAGCCTTGGCAGATAAACTAAGGAAAACTTGAACCTGAGATTTGTAATTTTCCTCTTTTTCTTCCTTTGTCTGTGTGTATGCTTTTTCTTGGGGGGGGGGGGGCTTTCCCTGTGTCTCCCGGCTTCTCGCAGCAGTGGGTAGGCTTGGCTGCCTGATTCCCTAGATTACCCACAGCCTAGAGCTGCATCCTCGGAGGGCAGGAAAACGGGACTGATGGTCTCTTGTGAGCTGAAAGGTGTCTGCTGAGTGTCACGTCCCAGCCGTAGTGTCAGCTTCTCTCTCTGGAGGGTAGTTAGGAGTCTGCCAGTATGTTTTACATTTGAGTTTTACCAGGGCTGTTACACAAAGCAGACTCTAGCCCTCAGCTCCTTCGAGGGGAAGGAGGCTACAACACACCGGTTCCACCGCAGGAGGTGTCCCTAAGAAGGTACCTCGGCACATCCCCAGGGGTGTGTTGCCTTAGCTGCCCGGCTTCTGGAGAGGACGGGCCGCCTTCTCGGGCCCCGCCGCCTCGGCAGGTCCTGCTGAGCCTGACAGCGCCGCGGAGCCACCGGGGGAGCCTCCAGCCCCAGCAGCAGCCCGGGGCCTCGGGCAACTGCTCCCGCCCGGAGCTCCTCCACGTGTCAAGAGCGGCGGGAGCCGGCCGGAGTAGGGCGGGAGGAGCCTCGCTCCCTCGGCGGCTGCCCAGGCTGGCCCTGGGGTCCCCATCTCCTCACCCACCCTACGCGTGCCCCTGCCCTGTCGAGAGCCGTCTCAATCCTGCCTTTGCGGATAAGCGGGGTCCTGAAGGTAGGAGACCGCTCCCGCACCCCTGGGAGTAATTCAGACCTCGCCATCACTTTGGGGATCATCTCCCTGGCCCTCCTCTTTTCTAATCTGCTCCTTTGTTGGCCCACTTCTCAGAGAGCCCTCCCTTTACAGAGAGCCTTCCCGAGCTCTTCAGCGGGGAAGGGGTCTTGTATCCCCTTCATCGCGTCTGACCTCCCCCCCGGGCAGGGCCACTCTCCCCTACGAGCTTGCTTCTCCTCGGTAGCATCAGCAGCGACTTTCAGTGCACCGTGTCCTTCAGTAAGTACAAGCAGGGAAATGAAAAGTAATGTGATCGATTATTATTTTTATACCATATTTGTGGACTGGTAGAAGTAATAACAGTTATTTACTTCGTCGAAACGTTTATTTCACACTTGGTATATTTCCTTACAATCGGAGTCCGACTTGGGAAAAATAAGCACAAATAAATTAGAGTAATGAAAATACGTTTTTAGCAAAAGGCGATCCTTCTCCTGTCTAATTTTCCCGAGTGCGTTTCTTCCTCCTGACATTAATTCAAACCAAGGAAAGGGCTAAATAGATTAGTCTCTAGCCCTCAACTCAAGCACGAAGTAAAATAATCATTTACTTGTCTGCCCCTTCATATTTTTTTTTCTTTCCTATTTTTATTTATTTATTTATTTATTTATTTTCTCTTTCCTTAGGTCTGGGGAAAACGAACAATCAAAAGGCAAACAGGCAGGAGGGCAGAAGCCCAGGTGGGTCTCTCAGGGTACAGTCCTGGTACCCCTGCTCTTCCCCTCGGCCCTGCCGACTCCCCTTTCTTTCCTCCCTGTCTGGGTATTGGCTATCGCCTCCCCTCCTCGGTGCAGGGCTGCGGGCTGCTTTAGCGCCTCTTGCCCTGCTTTTGTCCCTTTTGAAAATTATGAGCTTCTCTAATTTTTTAGCAGCACTTCGGCTGCCTTCCCCCAGCCCCGAGTTCAAGGAGGGGAATGATGCCTTGGCAATACACCCTGCTTTGGGATTTCACAGTCGTGGTAACAGCGTTTTCACATGCACATATCACATACATCGCATACATCAGGGTCACCTCAACAAGGGGGAGAGGGAAGGGTGGGGGAGAGGAGAATTAAAAAAAGGATACAATTCTGTGTCTGTCAAGGATTTCAAATAGAATAGTGCTTGATACCAAGGTAACACTTTCCTATTGCAGGCTCCTAGTTTTCTTCGAATTGATTCATTTCCCGTATTCCAGCTATTAATTTTGTTGCTATTGATTGTGTGCAACAGTCCCCCAGTTTGGGTGACCAGTGCTTGCAACAGGCAAGAGGAAAATGACTCCCGGCATGCCCAAGGTTGCCTGCAAATGCTCTACAGTGAGTTGTATGATGGCTCAGTTTGTCCTGCTCTGATAGAGCAGCCAGCACCTCTGTGCCACGGGGCTGCTGTGCCAGAGCTGCCCCAGGCTCAGACTGTGTCTGTGGGTCTGCTTTTGGCTGAGAATAGGGCTGGGTTCTCTCTGACCAGAAACCTGTGCTTCTGCAACAGTGCCTTCACTCATTCCTACTACCTTTCTAGCTGTTCCTCAAGTAAAGCTGACTCTTCTTATGGACCAAGGCACCTTGCTGCTGGATCTGCCAGAGCAAGAGCAAAATCCTGGAGAGGACAGGGAAACCCATCAATCCTTACAGCTGTTATTTTTGGAAATGCATTTTTTGTATCAGCCTGTAAACCCTCTGTGAAACGTGGTCTCCAGTCTGTTTTCTCTTTGGGGATAGCAATGTGTTGCCTTTTTCCCTAGCTACCTAGTCTTTGTTCAGTGCCCCAAAACAATAAATCAGACTGTATTATATGGATTCAGAGCCTTCAACATCTTCCTTCCTGTTCTGTGGTTGGGGCTGCACCCAGATAAGGTCCCATTAGCACCAAGAGATACCTGCTGCCAGTGAGCTTGAGAGCCGTAGCCTTCTGCCCTGGCCCTGAAGGATAGGGAAAAGGGCCAAAAATGAAACTCTAACACTCAGCTGGTCCATGATCCATCCAAGCCCTGCAGATCCCTCGATGCAGCACAACTCTCCCTTTCACAGCACAGCCTGCTAAGGACTGAGAACATACAGGACTGACCTTGCATGGGCTGCCTGGTTTGTGGCCCTGCCCTTCACTTTACCTTTCCAAAGCCTGGCAGAACCAGCTGGTTTGGCTGGAGAGGTCCTGTATTCTCTCCGGAAACACAGACCCTAAGAGAAACAGGGTAGCTGCGGGTATCTTTATGTTTACAGTTCTGAAAGGAGGGACAGAATAAAGGAGGAAGATACTTGTTCTTGAGACCCACAGTCCTGGGTCTGCTTTGGCACAGGGTTAATGCAGCTCTACCTCTGACAATAGTACATAGCACATAGGTGAAGTGCTTCCAATTTGTGAGGCAATTAATTCTCCTGGTAGCTGTCTGAGATTATAGCCCTATATTTCAGACAAAGTAAGGCAGGCAAGTTAAAGCTCCATAAAGTTTAGACCACAAATTACTTATTCCCTGTCCCCCCTGACGTCCGTTTCCCCCCCTCCCCCCCTGGACAAGTTTTGTTGAGTTAGACAGAATACTTTGTATAATAATAAACCATCTG
>JANRGW010052240.1:0-11534 GCA_024733675.1 Psilopsiagon aymara | reverse complement strand
GTTTAGATTGGATATGAGGAAGAAATTCTTTACTGCAAGGGTGGTGAGGCACTGGAATGGGTTTCCCAGGGAAGTTGTGCATACTCCACCCCTGGTGGTGTTCAAGGCCAGGTTGGACAGTGTCTTGGGTGGCATGATTTAGTGTGAGGTGTCCCTGTCCATGGCTGGGGGTTTGGAACTAGATGATCCTAAGGTCCTTTCCAACCCTAACTATTCTGTTCTAAACCAAATAACATTTCTCAAGAAAAAAAAAAAAAAAGAGAAAGGTATTGTGATTATATAGCACCATCTGATTAATTTTTATTCTAACATAGGTTACTATGTACAATATGTTCAGCACTTACTGAAAAAAAAAAAAGAAAATTATAAAAGAAAAAGATTTTGTCTTATTTCAGATTTGGAGGTCTTTTTGCTAATGGCCTGCAAAACCAGAATTTTAAAGTCATGCTAAAAAAGTTTTGAAATCATTATTGTAAAGGGATTTCTGATTGGAGTTTATACATTTTTTATAAGCAAAAATATTCACCAGTAGTTTGAAAAAAAACATAAAAAAACAGACACTGAAAAATATGACAGGTAATAATAGCTAACATTCATAAATGTTGATACTTTATGTTGTGCAAATCTATGCCTAAGGAATAATTGTTACTAAAAAACCCCCAAAGATAACTACTAATTATTTTTCATTATAATGTTCATAATAATATTTGAATTTACTTCCAACAGTTC
The DNA here is from genome assembly GCA_024733675.1 of Psilopsiagon aymara. Taxonomy (NCBI): domain Eukaryota; kingdom Metazoa; phylum Chordata; class Aves; order Psittaciformes; family Psittacidae; genus Psilopsiagon; species Psilopsiagon aymara. The sequence goes on along the minus strand of JANRGW010052240.1, from coordinate 10,805 downwards.
AGAAATTCATAATTCGAAAAATTACTTCAGAATTGCAATTTCAATTTTTTTCTGTAATTTTTTCTGTGAATTTATAATTTTTTTTCAATTCTTTTCCATCTCAAAACTGCTCAACCAAACAAGTGGTGGAAAGTAGCTTGCCAGTTTGACAGATTTTTTTTTTTAATTAGATGATCGCTTTGATTCTCCAAATTAAGGAGAGGATTTTGATTTTTAAGCCTTTAGATAGCATTCAGCTACAAAAACTTATATATTTGCTCACCAAGACATGGCACAAAACCAAGACAAATTTTCTTCTTCTTCACCTTGAAAAGTCTCACATCACCTACAAGACTTCTACAAGATCCAAATTTCACCATGTCTGCAGTTTAAAATGTTCATAGATACCATCACAAATGCTCACAAAAAGCTTTCATGAGATATTTCTGATTGCAGCTGTTTCCTATGAAAAGCTCAGTGAATGGAGAATTAATTCTTTATGGTTCTATTATACTTTTTTTTAACCTATGAAAATGTAAAATTACATGTAGAAATATCAACAGAGCAGAATATGGTTAAAATAAACCTACACACCTATTATGCAGTCAGCAGATATTAAATTTAAAAAAAACCTTTTTACATATTTTACAGGTGTGTGTGTGGCTTGGGGAATAATCTGAGCCTTTTAGCTTTACTAAATTTACGAATAGTATGATTATTGATTCTGTCAAGGCAATAAACTCTGAAGTAAAATCAGATCATCAACACCATCTCAAATTCAATATAATGTGGAAGATATTATTACAGTAATTTTAAAAGTAGTATCATTTTTTTCTAAGTCACAGCCATTTTAATCTTCCTGGTTTCATGAAAAACTCAAAAACAACATAATCATCATTTCCTCAGTTTCAAAGGAAAAAAAAAAAAAGAACATGAACATGTTTTTCAGAAAACAGGTAAAATAGTTGTCTTATTTCAGGAAGAAGGATATTATAAAAAATTTTACAATAGATTAAAGCAGTTTAATATTTATGTATGAATTGGAAATATTTAAGTGAAGCAGAAATAACTGGAAATAAAAATATACACTGCTATCTCTACCTTGTAATAATATGTAATGCTAAAATGAAACACAGAATCTGAAAAACAATTAGCAAATGTTGAAAGCAATTCTGTAGTGCAACCGGGTACATGAAATAATCAGCTCAAAATTTCACAAGTCACACTGAAATATGCTACCTTATTTATACTAATAATAATACTGTTCAATCTTTTATAAATTTAGGTATAAAAATGAAAAGTTCTAAGGAATATTTTATGGGAAAAAATTCAGAAAAATAGCAAATTTTATTTTTATGTGGTTTGTAATTCTAAAAGACTGATTAAAGTTGATGTCAAAAAAACTAGCCTTCAGCTAGTGTGCTTCAACCTCATACAATTTCTTAATTTTAACATGAAAGCTGTCCCTTATGCGCAAGTTCCTTTCACATTTTTATATTTCACCTTATTTCTGTTATTCTGGCCTTTAATTGTTTCTGTGTGATCTGACTTTTTTTCTGATTGCCAAACCATGCAATTTACAAATTGTAAACCACCATCTTTTTAACTCATCATCATTTAATATTGGCTGCTGTGCCACCCTCTGAGGAACTGTTTAATCATCTTCCTTCAGCCTAATAACTAGTCTTTAAACTACAGACTCTATAATGCTTATGACTCTAACTAGGACAAATTTAATTCATATAACACTTCAGCAACTATCTTATTAATGCCCAGAAATTATCCTGTGATAATGTTTCAAGCAAAGGTTCTACAAGATGCTGTTTGTGTGGAATACTGACAAGATATTGCATTGCTCTGTCACGATAGGCTCTCTGTGAATTCATGCCTCTAAGCATGCTTTCTGTTTTCTCCCTTCCTCACCATTTTTCCCTAAATTGATTCATGGCAGCATGGTCCATCTTTTAGGTATATAGAAGCCTGAATCAAGGCTTAAAATCTTTTATTTATCTTCATAATCTACATTTTATTTCCATTATGCCATTCTCATCACTCACTCCCCTTTAGGCTCCTTATTCAGCATCACCTTTGCTGGTGGAAATGGGTGCCCTGAAGCTCAGTTCTCTGAAACTGGATTTTACTAATCTTGCTGAAGATTTTATTAGCATTTGTTTTACTATTCTCCGCAAGTTTAAGTTTTCTTGATTTTTGGTAATTCTATGTAATCCCTGTATTTTCTAACAGCATACTTCATTAAGTTCCTTATTTCCAATATGCTTTTGCATTTTTATTTATCCATTTTGATTTGTATCCCCACATTGTTATTTTTTAAGCTCTTGTCTTTTGACATTTAATTAAGAAACTAATTCGGATATGAGGGTTTTTTTATTCAAATTCAATAACTTATTGGCAGAGTTGCTCTCAAATACTTAATTTTTTAAGTTTACCTACAGAGCTTTTGCATATGAATGGATTCTTTCTTTTGCAGCAGTACCTTAATTTAAAATGTCAAAAAACCTTTTAAGATGACTAAAACACTTCATTAACACGGGAAATGACCACCTGATGTTGCTGCCAACAAAGCACACAGTCCTACATTTAGATTCATTTGAGTAAAGAAAAGCCTTCTTGCGTGTCATCTTTTCAGGTGAAAATAAATACAATAGGTGTACAATAATTTTAGTGGAGTGATTCAACATCCTCTCTTTGCTTAACTTCTGTCCATAATTATCCTTACTTGAATGAAATATGGCGCATCCCAATCTAAATAAATAAATACACTACTGGATTGCTATTGTAGTTTTACAATAACAGTTATAAATACTATTTATATATATATACAAATATATTTATATATATATATAAATACTATTTATATATATATATATAACTCGTTCTATAAATTCCATTTGGAACTTACAGCATCCCAAGCTTTTCATACAATGACTTTTGGGTTCATTCCTTCCCAGCTCTACAATCACCTAGAACTGAGGGGTTTTTTTGGGCAAGCATTGCAATGAGCAACTTATTAGCAAAAGTTATCTAATCTGATCTCAGTCCTGTTATTTGTCTTCTTTGTAATTAATTCTCTGCAATCAAAGGATGTAGTATTCAACACTGTTGATTTAAAAAAATTGTTTTCTTAGCAGTTCTGAAACAACTGGGGTCCCATACTACACAGCAGATCAAAGCTGAATAAAAGCAACCATCTCCTGACTATTCATCCCTCCAAATTACCCCAAATCACCTATATAAAACGCTCTGCAAACAAGAATGAGGAAAAGAGAACTGACATGTCTGACAGATGAGAATCCTTAACACTGATATTTCCGCTAAGCTTTGTGTCATGAAAAGATATCCTAAGCTAATTAAGTACACTCATATTACTCCCAAGAAATCAGCTCATCAGGGGTTTTTAATTAAGTTTATGTTTCTGGAGAGCTGCTAATTGATTTTGAGAACCTACAGGATTTTTTTGGTGCTGAGAATTGGTCAGTGTGTTCCTGAAAGATAGCTGCTTGATGTCCCCATGGACAGATGCAAACAGAATGTGATGTTGCCCATAATGAATGAGATTCTATATGTTTGGCCAAACACATCTAAGAAAGATACGTCAGTTTGTACTGTGGTAGTTCTAGGATGCAAAAATAGGAAAATAATACATTCAGAGTATGATTCAGACCATCTCTAGTCTGAATTGCTTCTAGAGGCAAGTTTTTCCTTTTGTTACAGTGAAAGCCTCAGCTACCAATTTAAATGATAGTGTGAGCCCAGACTACAACTTTGCTCTCAATATCAAAGTAATAACAGCTATTCATTTTTTTTTTTTTTTCTTCAAGAAATACACACAAAACTAATATACTATTTTCCTATCCTGAAGGAACTTGCAGATTTCATACCCTGAATGATGGAACTGTGCTACAAGTTTGAAATCAATAAAGGTAAGATTCGGAAGTAGGAGTGCTTGAAGCTTATTATTATTTTAAATGTATTGGCAAATAAAAAAGAGAAGGAGAGGAAGGAGGAGAAATGGGGGAAGAGAAAGGGGAAAGGGAAAGGAAAAGGGAAAAGAAAATTTGAGCGGCATTAAAAGAATTTTATAAAATTAAGCCTTTCACCTGTGCCACCTATTCCTGTACAATACAGAAGTAAAGAACAAAACCTCAGGGTCTACGCTGACATTCCATGTTGAACTACAATACCAGAAAGTCTTAGAGACAATAACCTCAAAAGTAATCAAATGAGGGTTTAGTTATAAATTCTAGACATAATATATAGGCATGAAAATAAATTCCTGTAATTTGTGAATGTGGTGCTCATCCTTGATAACAGACTCATTTTTTTTATATCTAAAAAATGTCTAAAACATTCTTTAAAGCATTACAAGACATATCTCATAAATTTCACTACTACAATCAGAATCTACAAAATATACACACTCCCATGAATTCTGCTCTTAAAACAGGCCTCTTTCATTTTCACGGAATATTTGCAAGCTCATTATACAAAGGACAGCAAAATGAATTTATTTAGTAGCAAAACCAGCAACAAAACTGAATAAGGGTTTATTTGGCATGAAATGAATCATCAGCACCTAAAAATGCTAAAACATTCTCTCAAAATTGAGGGGTTTTGTTGCAAACACCATCAAAGACCATTAAAGATGAAAAAGAATGTATTCCACTCACTTTACTTTTCATTTATTTATTATCTTACAGACCTTTATGCCCAAATAAGTTTGCTGTAGGTTCTCAAGAAACACTTCTTTCCCCTTTCTCTATTGACCACAATTTCAAAGCTATCTGAGCCAGGAGGATACTCCGTAGCTGTTGCCCACCGACGCTATGGGGAAAGCTGCATTTCATCTCACTGATGATGCTCTTACAACAAACTCTTTTTCCCAGAAAAGACATAAAAAGACTTTTTTGTCTTTTCAGATGGCTTTCAACCGATGATTATGGAATGTTTAAGAAAATGAAGGCTACTGCTATTTTGACATAAATAACAAAATACATACAAAAAAGGGAATCTACTGACACACAGTTCATTATAAGCTGGATCTAAGATATGCAAATTTGTCAGAATTAAGAATCTTCACTTATGTGTTTTCTAAAACTGAATATGGAATCAAAAATCAAAAGAATGGATAAGGAAAAACATTTTTTAAGAGAACCTATTATACAAGCATCAAATAAAAGATAAAATTAGAACATTCACAGCTTCATATTTGCTCACATTTTTCCATTATTAAACTTTTCACTTTTTTTTTTTTTGTTTTGTCCTCAAGAAGTATTAAATCGATTTTTTGCTTCTGGTCAATCATTATTTGCAAGTTATTTTTTACTTCATGTTCAAAAACAGTACTAGGAAAAATTACAAACTGAATTAAATAGGAAACAGAAGGTAGCAGTGAAAAATAGATGCATTGCGATACTAGAATTGGGATATTATGACTGGACATTCTGAACATTTTCCAGCTATTGCCTGTAGCTACTGAACATTTAATTGGAGATGCTTAGCAGAATCAAACACCTTAAGTTCTTTCTGATCTTAGCCCCTTTGACTAAATTCATGGAATGCTGTATATGAACAAAAAACTGAGCTGTCTCCAAAAGGATCTTAATTATTTTGTGGTTTATATTCTGGCTTATCTGGTAGTTCTCTTAAAAGGTTCAGTAAGTGCATATTCTTTGCTGCAGATACATCAAGGATTCCAGGAGTGACTGACTGCTCATTTGACTTTTAGCTGTAGTGGCCAATTTCATAAATGCAATGGTTGAGTAAATAAGAAATATTCCTGAAATTCCCAAGTGACTCCAATATCTGTATTGGATAGCAAACACCTATGATATAGCAATATCATCTCTGAGCTAGCCAAACCAGAAATCAACCAGAAGAGTAGTGAGCTTTTGAGGGGGAAAGTAATAGAAGATAGATCCTCTTCAACTTCATGAGGCCATTCTCTTGCAGTCATCCACTCCCTGGAAGAAGGAATCCCTACATGGACTAGAAGTGGGCTGAAATGCTGTGCAGGTAGTTCAGTATGTGAGGCCAGAGGAAAAATCATACTAAAGAAATCATACTAAATTACCTGATTGGGATGAACCCTGAGAGTGGTCAAGATGAGGTATCTAAAAATTGGTGGAGAGGAACAAATATTAATGGCGCATAAAGATTAAAAAAAAACCAAACCAAACCAAAACAAAACCAACAACAACACAAAACCTACCAAACACCCAAAACAACAAATAACAAAACTGAAGGGGCTCTGGAGACAACATTTAAGCTGTAAAGAAGAAAACTGAAGACCAAGCCCTGCACATGCAAGCCCTGACTTATTTTCAGCTTCAGTATTGCACATGGTTCAAAAATAGAAATATAGAGGCAAAGCTTTAATCTACAATTGCAGAAAGAGTGCAAGTCAAAAACATTCAAATTAATCAAGAACAGGAGATACTTCAGAAATTAAGGGAGCTTTTAAAGGAGGGACTAACTGCAGATGAACTGTATTGGAACCAGATGGCTAGCACTTCAAAAAAGGCTTCAAAAATGTAAAGGAGTTCTTAAACAGAAGAATGGGGGAAAGCTCATAGCTACAATAAAATATGTACTAGATACAAAATGTTGCACTGTGGCGCTAAGGTGCAGAGGTTTAGAGAATGATCTCTAGCCAAGAGAGAGAACAGCAATAGTCAAGTGGAAAGTAGAGAACAACAGATGGAATGGATCAAATTATTGTAATAAATAAAAGCACTTCCTGAAGTGCTTCCATGATGCTACTGAATATCATGGTCCAGGGTTATGACAATAATCAAAATCAGTATAAGATTTACTTGAAAAGCAGATTGTTACATCTCTGCATATCACAAGGGTGCTAAATCAGGGAATCAAGAAGTAAAGTAATGATGGCTAGTGTTATGATCACTAGCCTTACTGTGATACAGGTCTCATATAGAAGTCTGCCTAGTCTCATTAAAAAGGTATGTTGTTACATTTCATCACATATTGTGCTACAGTTTAGGTTTTGCACTGATCTCTATGCTTTGACATTAAAGCTCAAATAGTACAAATTTAGCATAGACCTCAGCAAATAAATACTTCTGCTGCAAGGCAGAGGCAGGGCAAAGCAAGTAAGAAGGAAATTACGGTTTAAGGTTTGAACCTTGTAGCCTCTTTCAACCTTATCACTGTGAGCTTTAAAATGCCTCCCTATCTTTCACCACAATCGAGGCAAAAGTTTTCAGAGACTATTACACACTTTCTCTTCTATTTTCCTGTATTAACAGTTACTAGCTAACATAAGGCCTTAATTCAGACTTTTGAAAGTAGATCTTTGCCACGACTAACTGAGAAGCAACATTTCTGTGTTCAAGCTGGGCTGTCACTGTCCCAGTCCTGCATACTAATGGGAAACAAAGAAAGGCAGAAATCCATTTAAAAAATGTTGTGTATGACAATGAAATATTTTATGGAATTAAGTGAAAACTATAAGATTTTTTAATAATACAGGAAAAGGAACTGGAGAGGGTCAGGAAATAAAACCAAGAAGCTGATAAGGAGAGGCTGGACCTGGGAAAAATGTACTTTAAAGGCAGGATACTTCTGTCTTCACTGTAAATGTAATCCCATCAACAGGCAGGAAAAAAAAAGAAAAAGAGAGGACTTTGGTTTAAAATTAACTCATAGCATTTCTATGAATAAAAGCCTTTAGTTCCCACAAAATTTGCCCAGCCTGGATTGTGGAAGAATGTACCTGTTAGCAAATTTACACAGTAATCGCATGTCAAGTGATACCAGATATGCATAGTGATTACATTTAGCAATTTTGCTTAATTGAAGTGACAAGCAATTTGCAAGAAGAGAAGCTTCTAATCAAGTCATGATCATACATGAAAAACTGGGAGTCAACTACTATTAAGAAATTTTAGCTAACAGGATCATTTTAGGGCACTCTTTACATTCAGTAAAGTACATTCGGTTCATTGTTTGCTGCTTGAGTTTTTTTTCTCGCACAGCTGTTTATGTCAGTGCATTAAGGCAGTCTACAGATGAAGATGAACTACCCCCTGAGAAAAAAAAAAGCCCAGGGAAAAGATGAAGCAGAGGTGCCTCATCAATGTCCCACTTCCAGAAATCTACTTCCTACAGTTATCAAGTGTAGGAAAGAGAAGGCAGTATCTCCTTTTTCTCTACAAAGTATTGGATGGGGATAATGAACTTTGCAAACAACTTCAGGTGGGTTCTTGACAGCAGAATGTCTAGATCTTTCCCAAAACTTTCATCTGTCTGATTTTAAAGATAAAGCCCATCAAAACCAGGTAAGGTTTAAGAAGGGCCAAAGACAGGCAGATTTATGAGCATTATGGAACTCGCAAGTATGCTGGTTTTAAGCCAGTGAATAAGATAATATAGGTTTTAGGATGTAAGGTTTTGGAAAGTCATTTAAATGAATGAATGCATTAAAGTAATTTTAAATGAGATTGCACCATCTGTTTAATAAAGTATATCAAGATTGGTTGGGGTACACATTTTAAAGACAAAATTTGAAAAGGATTTTTCAGGAGTAGTAACTAAGCTGCTTTGCAAAGATATATATATATAAATATGTTTATTCAATCATACTACTATCAAAGTTTTGATTTATTATATATGTAATGAGTCTTGACAATTTTTCTTCTACGAAGAAGCACATTTTTATTAGGTGCTTATTTTAGAAGGAATTTGGAATCAGCATATTTATTAGGATTTTTAGTTGTTTTGTTTGTGGGAGTTTTTTTTAACAACTAAATGCAGAGCAGTGTAGTATTTCTCTTTCTGGACAGATCCTAACAAACCTAGCAAACCTAATCATAAGCCTAACAGATAACCATAATCTGCCAGGATATATTTGTATTTGCTTGCATTAGCTCTTGAAACAAAAACTAAATTAAAAAATGCATAGCACAGCTTGTTTCTAAGACCTTTTTAATCTACAGAGCAAAAAAGCTTTGCTGAGGCTTCATGCAAATTATACACTTATCCTTTGGTTCTGATTCTTCAGTCACTTGCTGGCTGAAACCCTCAAGATAATACCAGGGGTTTTGCACAGCAAACTTTGTACCCTTAAAATATACAGTACAGTTTCAAATATGGATTGTGTTATCCACATAGATTTCACATGCACACTACAGGAGTGAAAAGCAGTTTAATGCACCATACGATGCTGCTGCTTTCTAAAATTTCCTACACTTACAGATAGACAAGGCAGATGTGTTCTTCAGGAAGCAAACAGCCCTCATAGATAACATGGGATTCCTGTTCATAAGATTCCAGAACAATGGATTGTTTTCTAGGTTGATATTTATTATGCCTGCAAAATGCACTGTTTATTCTGCCTGCAAAATGCACTGCTTATTGTGTAAAGACAAGGAGGACAAATTAAGATGATGACTGCAGCAGATTACTTGTTCTATATTGCTGCCTACAGGCCACTTAGTCAAGCGAATTTCCCAGGACTGAGACTAAAAAGGAACAGTTTGTTTCAAACAGGAAATATTCAATATTCTTAAAAAGGTTATAGCAATTTTCAGGCCAGAAAATCTGTGGGCATCACCTTTTTTCTCTCAGCAGTTAACTGCATACCACTGAAATACACTTTCTGCAGTGTATTGTGCTACTGTGGTACCTGTTTTGATCTGAGTATCATAGTTTTACAGTGACTGTTGCACATATTCTAATAAATGGTCATCCGATCTCTGATGAAAAAGAAGTCTGTTTTCTTAATGCCTTCTGCTTTGTAGTTGATGACAATCTGTTTTCAAGACCGTAGCTCTCATGACAGCTGCTCCCATGACAGCTGCTCCCATGTGTATTACCTAGTCTTAGCAAAGTATGAGTTCACATAGTATCATCATAGAATCCATTGGTTTGTAAGGGAACTTTAAAGGTTATCTAAACCAACCCCAAGACCCCAGTAGTGCTTTTCCTCAGCTGTGACATTTGGACTGACAAGAGGCAATGTATTTCCATTTTATCACCACTTACAGAAATGCGATTATCTTTGAACTGATCTCTGCTGCTATTCAGCATCTACACCCAGTAAACTAATGTGGGGACTACACTGACCAGCCAGCACTAATATATAAATGTACACACAGTACCGTCATCTTCCTTATTCCCTTGATATATCAGTTTAGAGGAACTCACTAGTAAGTTCCATAGCAGAGGTGAGATCAGTCCTATGAGACCTTCTAGATGCTATTTAGATCATAATGTAATTACTACTGTAATTCCAGTTAGTATTCTACTCTTTCTTTTACTCTTCAATGAATTTTCTTGCACTCAAAGTATTTTGTTAATGCTGCTATGATATTGACAGGCTGTATCTGTCAATAATTAATACTAACGCAACAGTAGCTGCTTCTCAAATATTTGTTTGTACCTTCCACCCTGATGTGATATTTAGTTGCTGGGTCTCTGCTCAGAAGAGGTTGTCAATGAAGCTAACTATGGGGTGGTTTTGTGATATGTATCTGATTTCCTAAGTTAGAACAGCTAATTTGATTTTCACTTCTGATGAGAGAGTTAATTTCCTGCTTTACTTAAATCTTTTACAGTGTCATTTGATATCAAAAACTACACATCTTTGTTTCATTTCCTTGATATCAAAATTATTCCCTCTTCAACATTGTCATGGGTTCAGCAGTAGCAGGCATTTTTCTCCTTCTTGGTAGCTGGTGCAGTGCTGTGGTTTGACTTTTGGCTTGTGAACAGTGTTGATAACACCAGTGTTTTAGTTACTGCTTAGTACATTTTGGTCTGGCCAAGGACTTTCTGAGTCTCATGCT
>JANRGW010052237.1:0-13550 GCA_024733675.1 Psilopsiagon aymara | reverse complement strand
GGAAGCCCAGGCTGAGCTCCATGAGGCTGCTCCAAGACCACCTCTCCCCACCCTGTGGGGTCTCAAAGCATCACACCCACCCCATGGCAGGAAACCCCCTCCTGGTGACTTGAAATCTCTCAAGGGCAACCCTGACCCCCTCACCCCCTTGCTCCAGGATGGAGCTGGAGCTCCCCCAGCCACGGCATGGAGCAGTGCAAGGAGGCAGTGAGTCTCAGAGAGGGGATGCAGCAAATAGCGTCCCCCCCTCATGAACACGATGCCCCCTCAGCATCCTCCATTGCCCCAGGACCTTGACTGCTCCCGTGTGTGTGCAGTGACGCTGTGGCAGGTAGGCACAAGGCAGCCAGGTTTGGCTCCAGGGTTTATTGCAGCTGACTTCTCTCACCACAGGTAGCAGAGCTGGGGGGTGTAGGAGGACCAGGGAGGGAGCAGGGCCTGAGCAAAGCAGGGACACACCAATTGCACACGGAAGGGAACTTGCATGTTTCCCTCTGCCAAGACAGGAGTGGGTGCACCCACCCCAAACCAATGCCTGCACCCCAGCGCAGGCCAGCACCATGGCACTGAGTGAAGCTGCTCCAGGCAAATGCTCCTGAGCCCCAGAACCACTGTGTTTCAGCTGGTGCTGGTGCAGAGGCTATGGACAGAGCAGGACACACACCAGGACTAGCACAGAGCTGCTGGCAAGCACAGGAGTGGGGTGCTGAGCTGGGGACGGTGACACTCTCCCAAACTCCTGGGAGGCACGGTCAGCACACATCTGTGGGTTTGACCAGGATGAGGGAGGATGCGCAGTCGCCATTATCGCAGAATCCTGGCCAAAGGATGCGGTTTTTGGCATTGAGCAGGACATTCTGGCATCTGTCGTACCACCAGCCCCCGTAGCTGCTGGCACAGTTCCCACTGTATTGGTCCTGGTCCTTGTCAGTTGTGCTGAACTTCATGTTGTCATGGATGCCCCCCTTCTTGGGGTGATAGAGGGTCAGGTAGTCATCCCCTTCACCAGAATACCGGCCCAGTCTCAGCGGGTACCCACTGGCCTCACTCTCCACCCTGAAGATGTCGTATTCAGCAAAATGGGTGACATTGGCTTTATTCCGCACGATGAAGCGGACCTTGTAGGTGCCCTGCTGTGTCAGCAGGTGCAGGTACTCAGTGCCCATCCAGTGATCGCCCTGCACATTCCCAAAGCCGTACTTGTAGGTGGTCCAGGATTGCTTCCATGTGAGCTCGGTGTCATGAGAGTTTCTCTGGACAACAGTCCAGCCCTTGCCTTCGGTGTCCATGTCACACCACACCACGCGTGGGGGAGAGCGTGCTGGCTGGATGACGTACACGCCGCTGGGGCTGTTCTTGCGGAGATGGCTGCAGTCTGCAGGGAACCCTGCGGCGGCAACAGTAGCAAACACAGGTTGGGGAGGGAGAGAGAAGGGTCATATGAGTCTTTCAGTGCAACAAGAAGCTCCTGCATGGAATGAGGACTCAGGACAAAAAGAGCTGGTTTATCTATGGTCTATTCCACAGCATAGAGTGGAGTTCCCACTGGCTTATCCATATGGCAACCAAAGGTCTCTAAGACAATGGCCCTGGTAAGAGACCTAGGATCTATTTCTCATTACTTTCTATTTCATTTGGAGCCTTCTGATGTATCTGGCCAAGAAAAAGGGGAAAAAAGTCTTCTTGATGACAGTGATGAGCTCCAAGTATATCTAGCCCTCACACAAGGCCCTTGATATATTGAGCTGCAGTTCTTGTAAAGATCATAAGTGCCCAAAAATGGTCCACTGCATGAGGATATGTAGTTGAAATTGATGTTTTCTCTAGAGTCATGGCATTACAAAAGAAGGCCAAGTTTCTCCTTCATAGAGACCTCTTCCATCAGCTTCTTGCAGTTTATCTGCTGGCAGGAATGATCTGCCGTGATTTACTTGCCAAATTGATTTGCTGTCTAATTTGATTTTTTTGTTTTGTATCTGATGAGGGACAATTTGCCGTGGGCACAAATTACGGTTCCCCTTGGGCACAGGGGTCTTGCAGGGAGTGTAACCCCCCCTTGCGGGGAGAAAGGGAATACTCCTAATCCAACTGAAATAAATAATTAAAAGACGATTCTGGGAGGATCTCTCCTAGAACTGAAGTATAAAATGACGCAAGCACCACAGAGCAATCCTCCCAAGTTTTGGTGTTTGGACAGAAAGCCCTTGGTTTCAACATGGAGCCACCAAGGAGGTGAGGATGCTTACCTTACAAACCATGGCCCAGGGGTTTCAGTGTGTGCATCAGCCTGGGTGCATGATGGCCTTCCTAGCACTTAGCAGACCTGAGAGTCAGTGCTGAGCTGAGGAGACACTGTTCTGCTCCGCACCTTGGTGCCCAGCCAGTGTCACCCCCCCACTCCATACTCACCGCTCCGGGAGCTGGCAGTGGGTGCTGCTGGGCCAGCACTTGCACCAAGGAGAAGCATCGCCACCACTGTGGGAAGGAGGAAAAGGCCCCCATGGAGCAAACTTGTTCTGGCCTGGAGCCCTGGGAAGGGAAGGGAAGGAAAGGGTCCAGCATGATTAGGATCCCTGAGCAGTCCCCTCTGCCCCTGCCGACAGCCCCCGCAGAGCTGGGATGAGGGAAGGCAGAGCCACCGGACGCAGGCAGGGGTAGGGAGCTCCCAAGGGTGATAGGAGCTGCAGCTTCAGTGCAGGCTCTGCCCCTGCAGGGCTGAAACAAAGTGAGAAACGACTTTGTCACTTTTTCAATCAATCCCTTCTTGCACTATACAGTGACCTCCAGATATGTTCTTGAAACCTACAGCCCAGGAGTACCTAAGAGGACAGTGACACAGCTAGATCTGGGGAGAATATTTTGCTGAGGAAGAGGATTGCAAGAAAAAGTTCCATCTGGAGTAATCATGCTTAAGCCTGTTACGCAAACCACTCCAGCCCAATGACAGCTAGTGAGAAACCAGGGCCAACAGATGGGTCCTATTGCACAGATACCAGCTCCCAGGCAGACAGGAGGAGGTCTTACAGTGACACAAGCCCAAACCCTCTGTGCTGGCTACCAGCTCACTCCTGCAGCCTGCACTAGCTCAGTTACTGGGGCAGATGCCATCACACCTGGGGAAGGAGCCCTATGCAACCACATGTGACACATGCATTGGTCAGAAAGGGAAAGGACCATGTGGAAATCAAGGTCTCCAGATTAACCTCCCTTGCCAGGACATGAGAATACAGGGCATATGTAGCACAGGGAAAGCATAGGCTGGCACCAAGCACGTGTGTCATTTGGTGCTTTTTCCTTGTGTCCCTTCTGCTACCGTAGTGCCTCACAGCATGCATCACCCAGGCAAGATCACAGCTGCTGTCCTGCTTCCCACCTTGTGCCTCTGTATACTCACCCCAGCCATGTCTTGTTTGAGCCCAGCACCACACATGAATTAAGTGTGCTGCTGGGAAGATAACTCACCCATCACAACAGCACAGCTGAGCGGAGAGCAGGAACCCAGTGGTGCACCCTCCCATGCTGAGTTGTCCACAGTGGCTTTATAAGCACTGCACACACCCACTTGTGTTCACACTTGCTATTTGTAAAGGCACAAGGAGGCACTTGCAGATTGTGACTTGAGCAGTGTTCAGATCTCATGACAGTAGTGCAGCTAAACCCCTTGAGGACAGAGAGGCATGCCCTTCCAGCCAGAGTACAAAGTAATACCCTCCCTGATGAGGGATTTCAATTATTGGCTGTCCCAGTTACACAAACACTACATGTGAATTGCTCACTTGGAGCAAATTTTGGAGAGCCATGATCAAACTGAAGTAGTGAGACACAGCTTTTTTAAGGAAATACACACAGTAACTAGCAAAGAAGGTAAAATTAGGTCTCCTATGTGCCCAGTCCCAAAGATGAGGACAGATCCTCAAGAGACATGCCAGCTCACTAACTGGTGCCAACTAACCACAGGCAGGTTTCAGGATTGGTGAGTTAAGTCATTGGTTTGGAACCAGAGTGCAGCAGCCAGAAGTCAGTGGCCACTGATACCCCAATCTGCATGCTTTGAGTAGAGGGCAAGGGCTCCAGGTAACAAGCAGGTGACTGTAGGTCTCTTCACCACTCTCCTTTCCAGTCTCTGTCTTTGGCCTGGTGAGACCCTGAAGATCCCCAGAAATGTCGATCAGGGGTTGCTCCCTTTGCAGGAGCAAAATGCTCTCAGGATTGATTGTCTGGGAGGACTGTACAGACAGCTCCAGCACTTTGTCAAGCCAATGTCAAGAGGATAAAGATGTTTGGATAAAGGTGTTTGGTCAAGAGGATAAAGATGTACTTTCTTCTCCTGTACTGGTTTCAATAGCTTGCTGATCAGATGTCTTCTTTATGGCATGTGGGATAAAGCAAGTCAGTCTCCAGCTGAGGCTCCCACCAAACCTCTGTACTGCAGGAGCCCACATCTAGCAATGCTACTTGCAGGTCTGGATGGGCAGCAGCACCCAGACTGGTCCAAGGATCAACTTCCATCTGAATGCTTACACGTCACCCCTGCTTGCTGGGCTAGAGGTTGGAGCCCTTGTCTGCAACCTTAGTTATTTCTCATATTCCGGTGGATGGTCTTCAAAATTGTCACAGGTTTTCTGATTCAGGCTAACATTGGACCTCTTTCTAAGAAGACAGCTGCAAGAGGACCTCTGAGAAAATACAGGTTGGAAGCAGAGCTAAGCCCGTCTACCAGTGGTTACGCTCCAGAGAGGCAGAGCAAAGGGCACCACGGGCTCAAGTGAGGAGGATGAATGTACGAGCAAGCTCTCTGGGAGCAGCAAAGGCTGGCTGCTACCAATGGGCAGGCAAGTCAGAAGCCAAAGATGCACCCCATGGAGGCAATGCCAGCATTGGCAGAGCTCCGTCTTAATGGGTCTGAGAAGAGCAAGCAGAGCTGAGTGTTGGCAACAGGTCCAGGCAAGGCAAGCGGCCAGCTGGGTCTGAGATCCCGGACAAAAGGACAAAAGCAAAAGGCAGGGCTGGAGACAAATCTGCACCATGAATCTATCCATCCAGGAAATAAGCTATCTACAGTGTATGTCTAAGATACATCCAGAAAATAAGGGAGAGGGAACTGGAGACCAGTACTGACAGTCCAGGGCTGAGCACACACCGTGGGCCTAGGTGAAGGTCCAATTTGGTCTGCTCACCAGCAATTAAGCCCTGCTGGTGCACATAGGGTGATGACAGTAGCAGTTAATCATGGAAGAGCAAATCCCACCGGCCTGGCTGGCTGAGCTGATGCCCCATGGGCCCTCTGGCTTTTTCTGTAGCTCTCGGAGCTTACCAAGTGGCTTCTCAAAGCACATTCTGGTGCAGGCAGCTCTTCATCTAGAACAAGGCCCGGTGTCATGGCTTTGCTCCTGCAGATATACAGAGGCTTAAGGGATGGGGAGGGAGCTTTCAAAGAACCAAAAAAGCACTGAGACCAGGAGGACTGCCGTATGCCTCTGAGCTGATGTCAAGGTCAAAGCAGGGCCAACTTAAATTGGGTTGCTTAGGGTCACGTCTGGCCCAGTAGTGAAACTGTCAAGGAACGGAGTTCCCACAACTTCTCTCTCTCCCGTCATACCCCAGTCTTGAACACCCATAGGCTAATTTTTTCTTTTCTCTGATTTCTCTCCCTTCTTTCATGTCCATTGCCTCCCATCTCATCCCTGTGCACCTCCAAGGAGAACCATGGAATCAGGAATCACAGAGTGAGAGAATAATTTAGGTTGGGATATATCTCTCAGAGTTCAATCCCTGCTCAAAGCAGATCTAAGAAAACAGGTCCTTGTCCAATCAACTCTTGAATACCTGCGAGGGTAAAAATCCCACAGCCTCTCTCTGGGACCATGTTCTAGCATCTCACCAACTTCATGCTAAAAAAGAAGTCCCTAATTCTTATTCAAATTTCCATGTTCCAGCTTAGACCCATTGCCTCTCATCCCACCACCATGCACATCCTTGAACAGTTTGGCTCCATGTTCTCCATATGCTCCCGTGAGGGAGATATGGTCAGCAATAAGACCTCCCTGCTGCCTGCTCTTGTTCAGGTGGAACAAGCCCAGCTCTCCCAGATTATTCTGACACATCCTCAGCTACAAGCCCTTGACTAGTCTTGTGGCCTCCACTGGATGTGCTCCAGTATGTCAGTATGTTTCTTGAAATGAGGGGTCTAAAATGAAACACAGTGCTCTGAGAAGCTTCACTCTGCCTGCTCCCAAGTAACAAGGGACAGGACAAGAGGAAATGGCCTCGAGCTGCACCAGGGAGGTTTAGATGGAGCTGAGGAACAATTCTTTGCCCAAAGGGTGCTCAGGCATTGGATCAGGCTGCCCAGGGCAGTGCTGGAGTCACTGTCCCTGCAAGTGTTCACACACCGTGTAGATGTCCTCAGTGCCATGAGTTAGTGGTGGCCTTGGCAGTGCTGGGATAAAGGTTGGACTGGATGAGCTTAAAGGCCTTTTCCAACCAAAGTGTTTCTCTGATCCTAAATTCATGCTGTGAGGAGTCCTATAGCAGAAAGGAACTTGAAGTGAGACCGTTTTATATCAGTGTCACATCACAATTCCCAAACATCCCTTGTGATTGCTGCAAGGACCATGTGCCAGGGGAGACCGCACTGCGCATTGCACAAGAGGCAGCATGGTGGTGGTCAGCCAGGCACGTCAGCAGGCACATGGAGTGGCACTTTCTGAAGCTAGGTGCACGGTTTCCCAGGAACCCCAGAGTACCTCTTCTCTGAAGAGTCTAATGGGGTCCCCAGTGGCCCCATGCCTGCTCTGGAGAGTGGTTTACGCCTGATGTTTGATTTCCACCCAGGAGGGGGAATGTCATTTGGGTATTTACTTATGAATTGAAATGTGCAGAGGTGCCCAGAGGATGTCTTTCCCTGGGGAAACCCTGCCAGTGGAGGGGGCAGCCAGGCACTGTAAATCACAGGTTTCGTTTAAGGCATTTGCTTATTGGCACCAAATTATTTGCTTTGCCTCTGAAGAAAGCTCTTCACCTTTGTGAGACACAGCCTCCATTCTCTGAGGACATACCACTTCATGATGCAGAGCAAACAAGCCTTTAAACCATTAGTTCCATTGCCAACCAGAGGACAAGTGGATTGCGTCTTGTGCCTCCACCCCCTCACCTGATGAGCCCTATAACTTTCAGGCTGGACACCCCTCCAGCCAGGCCAAAGTCACTCGGCTTCCCACTCCGCAGGGTCCTCGCAGTGACAGCATGGGTGAGTGTGGGATGGGATGGGAGGGGCAGCACTGCTGCGTCTAGCATCCTGGCACTTTCTCTTCTGCAGGGCTCCCTTCTCCCCACCCCCTGGCCATCCTGGCACTAAGTCCATTACATTGTCTGGGCTCACTGCGCCCCATTCTCGGAACTGGAGCAGGAGTCTGCATGTTCTGATGTTTTCAGGCTGTATCAACGTATCTAGATTGTTATCCCATTTTAAGAACCTCATATTTACCAAACATTCTTCGTCATTTTCAGTTCTCCAAGGAAAGTATTGAATACCTTAGAATAGAAAACTAAGGTTTTAGATATTCTTGCTTAAGGAGCAATACTGAACAGGTATCAAGATCTGGAGGTTAGATGCTCAAAAGCATACTGTCCCCAGAAGAACAGCCAGGAGAGGCTGACACCCTTCCCTGCATCTTCCTCCTACTCAGACCTTTCATGACCATTTATGAGGGAATGGGCCAGCAGTGGAGTGGCCATTGCTTCTCTAGGGCTTAAAGAAGAGATGCCTTTAAACATGCCTCTAAACACAAGTGTATGAAGACACTAAATGTTATGGATAAATTGAGAAGCAAGTCACTGCCAAACCTACCACACTGCAATAGATTTGCCTCTGGTGCTTTCTGAGAAGTGGAGCGATTTACATTGAGAATCTGCCAGGGTTCTACATTTCTTATACTGTGATCAGCTTTTCCCATGGGCAGCTGTCTCCACAATGACCTGTCCTTTGCAGGTCAATATAAACTTTCTGTTATCTTGCTTAGTTTAGAAAGTGTGCTCATATCCCTCTGAACTAGAACAAACCAGAGCATCTGGCTACATCTGGAAATTCTGAAGTAGCCATATAACCATATAAAAGACATCATGTGCACCAGCCAGGCAGAAATTCATGAAAGTTTGTGCTGCTCCTCTCGGTCATGCTGCTTTCACACAGGGTGGTGAAATGCACACAGCCCTTCCTGGGGCTTGTTGCCACCCACACATCGCTCCTACTGACTGCAAACCTGGCCTGGAGGCAGGCATGGTCCCAGCTTGCACGATGTGAATGTGTTATGAGTGCATGATGGGAGCTGGGAGGAAAAGTGATTCCTCCCTCTGTGCTCACCCTGCTTGTTATCTCCAGCACCAAGACTTGAGTTTATAGGGATTTCTGATTATAGTCACCTTGAGTGTGGACAAGGTTTTCACCCTTCTTCTGTCTCAAAACCTACCAATGGCAGATGCCATCGCTGATGACTCCTGTCAATAAGTGTGTGTCAGCTCATCTAAATAGTGAATGGGGCTTAGAGCTCCAAGAGGGAGCTCGGCGCATAAAGAAGTTGATTTTCTTATTTTATTCTGCAAGTCAGGGAGTCAAATGGGATTCATGGCTCTCCAGTTGAAAGGTTATGATCATTTTCTGCTTTTTCCAATCTCTTCCTATTTCAGCTTCCCAGCACCTTTGTCCCCTGATTTTCACCTGCCTGCTGGCCCTGGCAGCGTGTCTGCCTGCCTTGGACATAAGAAACTTGCATCTCCTCAATGGCACGCTGGATGAAATCATGAACGCTCCCCCAGAGCCCTCCCAGTTCGGTAAGTGTATCACTTAGAAAGGAGGGGCAAACAAGGCCACATTCAGTCAGATCCTACACAGATCTCCTCACCAGCCTAACCAGACCCCTGTAACATGGAGGAAGGAATAAATACTGCTCTGTGTGTGTGCAATGCCAATATAATATAGACAGTCTTACTGGAGCAAGAGACACCTTAGAGTCCTCCTCTGCTTGCTGCCTGTCTCTTCCATCTAGCATGAAGTTCTTCTGTCCATAAGTGAAGCAAACAGCATAAAGCCCAGAGTTCTCAGGATCCCAGGAGAAGGGACAGGTTTGGTCTCATTGGCAGCAATAACAAGCCAAGGGTTTGTGGCCATGGGCTCTTCCTTGGAGAAGCAGTATTGAAGACATTAATGCAAATAATCACAGTGTGTTTTGAGGACATGAAGAACAGTAGCTGCCTCTGGAAAACACAAGGCCAGTGGAGGACTGAATTCAAGAGAGAGTGGATACAAAGAAGAACTAAATGAAGTAATACAAAGAGTCTAAGCAGCGACACTGACACAGCAGGCAGCCAGATGATGGCACAAAGTAACCTACAAATACCAGGTCATAAGGGAGCAATGAGGAAGCCCCAAGAAATGCACTGAGCTTCACACTCGTCTTTCACTCAGACTACTCTGAAAATGTGAGCAGCATAAATTCCAGATGGGTAAGGAGGGAGGCATGCCAGGGAAGACAGGCTTGACTTGTGGAGGAACGCTTCCAAATGGATGGGAAGTGAAGGCAGAAAGGAGCAGGGGCAGACTGTCACCTACAAAATGAACAGGAGTGATTACCTTCATATGATTGTAAGTAAAAGTAAATATCATGTTACATGAGTGTTTCTACTGCACTTTAGCAACCATCCTTCCAGTTTTTTCCAGACCCCTTAAGTCTTTCCCACACAGAGTATGTCCAAGTCCTTCTCACCAAGGAAGCATCTGCCCCATTCTAACACAGAAATTCTGCTAACTACTGACTGGCTGATATCTGAAGTGGGAAAGTCCCTACGGAATTAGGAGCAACAACAGTAAAACAGTAATATCATCCGGAGGATAACATGCTCTCCCAGAAGTTATTTGAGATACATACTCTCAACACTCACTCCTGTCTCCTCTGTTCTTGTTAATTCAGATAATGATACCCAACATGTTCGACAGGTCAGAGATGTTGCCCCCCGCCCACCAGCAGGCCATGGTAAGTCTCTTCTCAAGGGCTAAATCTGCTCAACAGGTTTCACCATTGCTGGGTTCATGAGAAGCTCTCAGCCACCTTAGCCCATGTCCTACGTGCACACCAGCTTCTCCCAGGAAAAATGTCGGTTTACTGATAAGCTACAGAAGTGCCACAGCTCATCACCTCGGGAGAACCCTATTACTAGCCATGTCCTGGACTCAATAGTTGTGAGGATCCTTAGCAGGGGGAATTTTTCACCTAAAGATCCAAAATGGAAAGTGATGATTTATTACTGTCCTCTGGGAAATTGTGATTGGTTATTTTTCTCTTTTCACTAAACAGTTGATAGAAGACTGGGTAAGGCAGGGGCTGACTGTGTTACTGAACTGACTGAGTCAACAGTAGCCCATAGGACCACAAGATAGGTCCTCCTTGGGTAGGAATAATCAGCATTCTCCCAGTATTCCCCTGGCTAGTGAGAGTAGAGCAGGTCCCTTCCCAGAAGTGTGTGGGTGCATTCAGCTGTTTGCTGCATAAGGTACTGACACTGGAGCATTGAAAGGCCATAATAAAATCCAAAGTCAGGAAGTCCCTAAAGAGCTGGTCAGGTAAGCCCACAGAAAACTGATGGATTTTCCCTAATGACATCCCAAGGGCTGATTTAATCATTAGCAATATGGTTGTCTTGGTCACATTCCAGGGTTTCTGAGACTACTATAAAGTAATATAAAGCTCAAAAGCCTCCATGCTGTAACAGCAAATGGCTTTAAAGCCCAGGTTTGCACTTGTCTGTGCAGTGATATATCAGCTGCATGCTACAGACAAATCCCCACAGCACTCTAAGACCAAATCCAACCTGGCTTAAGTGCATTGCATGTTGGGTGAAGGCAACACCTGCCTTGGTCTCACCAGGCCAGTATGTGTGTTCCCATCAGTTTGAATTCTGTCTTGCAGAGATATGAAGCCCAAGTCTTATGTTGATCATTTCAAGATTTCAATTTGTTCCTGCAAGCACACGGCAGGAATATAGCCCAAGAATGTGTGTGCAAAAGGATTTAGGAACCAAAGAAATATCAGGTGCTTTCAGTGTCTCATTGTGTGGGATTTAATAACCATCTCTGCTTCCTGCCCCAGGCTGGCCCAAAGACTGCAGTGAGATTTCCGCTGGCAGCCGCAGTGGCGTCTACATCATCCAGCCAAAAGGGCTCCACCACATTGTGGTGTACTGTGAAATGAATGTGACACATGGGGGCTGGACGGTCATCCAGAGGAATCAGAAAGACACACCAGTCACTTGGGCTGAGTCCTGGAGCACCTACAAGTACGGCTTTGGGAACGTGCGCACCGAGTACTGGCTGGGCACTGAGTACATCCATCAGATCGCCAAGCAGAAGGTCTACCAGGTCAGATTTGTCATCCAGGACTCCTCAGACAACATCCATTTTGCAGACTACAACCTCTTCAGTGTAGAAGATGAGTCCCATGGCTACCGGCTGAGGCTGGGCTCCTATGCAGGGACAGCAGGGGATGCCATGACCTCAGACAATCCCAAGACCATGCATGACAACATGAAGTTCTCCACAAAGGATCGAGATCAGGACACTTACAGTAAGAACTGTGCCTACAGCTATGAGGGTGGGTGGTGGTTCTCAGCCTGTTATTCTGTACGGCTGAATTTCAAGGGTGGCATGACATGGGGCAGCCTGTGCAAAGGGAACTGCAAATCCTCCCTTATCCTCATCAAACCAGCTTCATATTGTTAGTGCTTCTTCCCCCACCTGTCCATACTGGACACTCTGCGAAGGCTCTGTATGGCCAAAGAGTTCAAGCCTTTCTGGAGCAGAGAGAGGAGCACAAGGGTAGTAGGGTTGTAGTGAAATGCCACTTTCTAATTGCCCTCTCTGAGTGCAGGCTCCCCCTCTGCTCAGCTATTTTCTCCTATGCTTGTCAATGATTCATTGTTAATACATTCATAATCAAGAATAAACAATTACTTATGAAATGTGTGGATCCCACACATACCTTCCCTGCGGGAGGAAGACGCTCAGCCCTGGAGTGACTTTTCATTAGAGTTTCTTAGCTGCCTCCAGAACTCATGGCAAGCAAAACAAGCTACATGCCACAATTTCCCATATGCTCTGTGCCTCTCTGCATTGTCTGGTAAAGCATATCAATAAATGTGCTACCTTGAGCTCATTTGCCATTAATGAACATCTGTCCTGTATCTCTGATGTGTTCCCACTGAGACCCAAGGGTGCTAGCACCCAAACAAAGTGCTAGGACTAAACTCCTGGAACTTATGGAGGGGAAAAAAGCCTTCAATGGTTCTCACAAGAATGGATGTGAGAAAGTTAAATCTAGTTACACTGATCTAAATCACCTGTGATTTGCACAGCAGGATTCAGAATGAACGTGGCATGGCAGAGAACTCTTCACACATCATTACCACAGTCACAGTCCAGGGGCAAGAGCTGTGCCAGTGTCCTGGTACCAAGGTTCCACTCTTGCCTCGAGGCTACATCTGCCAGGATTTGTTCCTTGCTACCTCTTTGCACAGTCATGCCATGATCCTGCAGAAACATGACTTCAAAGCCATCAATAGATCGGTTTGCGGTGAGCAAGAAGCAGTGAACTTAAACAGAAGCAAAAGAGAAGTAGGTTAAGTACTGGGAGGCACTACAGAGGGAAGAGATCACTATAGGAATAGGTTCACCATACCCAAGTTTCCAAGAGCAATTTAGATGGGCAAAGATTCAAGGGGAGTTTCCAGCAGAAATGTCCTGTAACAAAGCTGAGCCTTCAGGCAAGTTTCTGCTCCTTGAGTGTTTCTTTTAAGGTCTCTGAATCCCTACAAACACTTAGTGACCTCAATATTCTGCAGCAAGCAGCTCCCCATCATGAGTGCGGCAGCATCTCCCCACATTTCCCACCCCCAGGGGATGAAGGGGACCTGCCCAGAGCTGGCATCTCATGGCTCCTGGGCAGCTGGGCACAGCAGTGTCAGGGTGTCCACAGGATGCTTAAGTGCTGTGTAAAGGGTGAAGGCACTGAAGTGACAAGTGGGATGCACACAGTGGGGTGCAGCACAGGGCACACAGTGTGGTGCAGGATGCTGCACTATGCAGTGAGGGATGCACATAGTGTGGTGCAATGCAGGATGCACACAGCAGTGTGCAGGCAGACGATGCACAGAGGTGGGTGAAGTGCAGGATTGTCCCCCTCTACTCCACTCTGGGGAGACTCTCCCTGCAGTTCTGCATCCAGCTCTGGAGGCAACACAAGAGGGATGTGGAGCTGTTAGAGTGAGTGCAGAGGAGGCCATGGAGATGCTGCGAGGGCTGGAGCAGCTCTGTTCTGGAGCCAGGCTGAGAGAGCCGGGCTGGGTGAGCATGGAGAAGAGAAGGCTCCTGGAGGGGAGACCTCAGAGCAGCTCCAGTGCCTAAAGGGGCCACAGGAAACCTGGAGAGGGGCTTTGGAGAAGGGCCTGTAGGGACAGGACATGGGAATGGCTTTAACCTGCCAGAGGGGAGACTGAGATGAGCT
>JANRGW010052235.1:0-41743 GCA_024733675.1 Psilopsiagon aymara | reverse complement strand
ACCTTGTTGTTTTTCATGTGCCTCAGCATGCCTTCCAGGAGAATCTGCTCCAAGATTTTGCCAGGCCCAGAGGTGAGGCTGACTGCTCTGTAGTCCCCTGGTTTGTCTGTTCTCCCCTTCTTGAAAATGGGTGCTTATTACCCTTTTTCCAGTTGTTGGGAACTTCACCTGACTGCCATGATTTTTCAAATGTTATGGACAGTGGCTCAGCACCTTCATTCACCAGCTCCTTCAGGACTTGCAGAAGTTTTTCATCAGGTCCTATGGACTTGTGCACATTCAGGTTCCTACAAGGATCTCAAACCTTATCCTCTCCTACCGTGGGCCTAAGGTCTTTATTCTTCCAGTCTCTGCATTTCTCTCGCAAGACTTGGGCTGTGTGGTCAGAGCATTTGCCAGTGAAGACTGAAGCAAAGAAGTCATTAAGAACCTCAGCATTCTCCAAATCCAGGGTTGCCAATTGTCCTGTTTCCTTATGGAGAGGGCACTTAGTTTGTTTTTTGTTAGTAACATACCTCTAAAAGCCCTTTCTGTTATCTTTGACATCCCTGGCTATACTCAATTCTAACTGGCCTTAGCTTTCTTCACCTGATCCCTAGCTTCCCGGGCAATGTCCCTCTATTCTTCTGAGTTTGCCTGTCCTCTCTTCGCCTTATATAAGCTTCCTTTTTCCTTCTGAGTTTTCTCAGCAGCTCCTTATCCATCCATAGAGGCCCCTTACATTTTTGCCCCATTTTCTTCTTGTTGGAACGGAATGCTCCTGAACTGGGAGCATGTGATCCTCGAATATCAGCCAGCATTCTTGGCCTCCCCTGTCCTCTTGGGCTTTATCCCATGGAACCTTACTAAGCAGGTTCCTAAAGAGGCCAAAGTCTGCTCTCTTGAAGTCCAGGGCAGTGAACTTGCTGCTTGCTCTTCTCACTATCCTGAGGATCAGGAATTCGACCATCTCATGATCTCTACAACCAAGGCTGCCCTGGAACATCACATTTCCAGCCACCCCCTCCCTGTTGGTGAGCATGAGGTCAAGCATGGCACCTCTCCTTGTTGCCTTCTCTGTCACTTGCAAGAGGAAGTTGTCTTCCACACAACTGAGGAACTCTCCAGCTGATCATTGACATAAATATCTACTCCCCCTCCCCATCTGTCCGGCCTGTCTTTTCTAAAGAGCCTGTAACCTTCCATTCCAGCACTCCAGTCATAGGAGCCATCCCACCATATTTCTGTGATGCCAATGGTATCATACCCTATAGATGTGCACTTATCTCTAATTCCTCTTGATTATTTTGGTTTGGGTTTTCTGGTTGACTGGTTTTAGGTTTTTTTTTTAATAGAGTTTCTGGGCATAATTGTAAGATACATCTTGTGAGTGCCTGAATTTTAATTAAAAAGCCAAAGTAATTGGCTTCAGCTTTTTCCCCAGATTTGAACAATCAAAACAGAAGAGCTATGAAGCAAACACTGTCTGGCAGTGTGAAGGAGTGGAGGAGAGAGAATCATGGTGTCTTTGAAGAAGTGAGAAATACCCTATTCTTTACTAGAACTTGTTTTGGTATTTTTGTAAAATGTAGGTCAGCGTTCACAGCTGAGCTTTTTCTAAGAGAAAGACAACTCAGAAAACTTCAGTAAGTGACCAGTACTCATCAGAACATCATTGTTCTGGCTTTGAGGTTTTTGTTTGGTTTTCTCTGTCCCAGAAAGAGAAATATGGTGTTAGGTTTAGGCTGAGATAATATGTAGGTACCTTATACCGTCTAGCAAAAAAAGATATAAACAGACCTTGTTGAAGCAGGGAGAAATTTTTTCCAGCTACGCCCACCTGGGTTTAAGAAATAAGAGGAGGTGGTACTAAGACAAAGCTCGGATGTGAAGAGCATTGTCATGCATCATGCTTCCATCAGGAATCTCTGAAGAAGCCTGCTAGCCACTCTAAGGTTGATATTGAAAGCCAAAAGCGTCTTCACTGAGTGGTGTTGGAGAAATGGTAGGCTGAAAACATAATATATACCTTGGTCAAAAAGTTGTTTTCCTTTTAACTCTTGGAGCCCATAATACCTGTGTGTGCATTTGCAACTGGTATGTGAGGTGCTGCTTCTGACTGCTCTCAGCTGTTGAGGAGCATAATCTTAGTGGTTTTGAAGGCAAGAGAGAACCTGTGAATTCAGCTCCATCTTAATTTGTTCTAATTCAGTAATCTCATTCAGATTGCACTTTCCTAGTAGAAGTAACACCTGAATATTCACATATTCCAGGAGGAATTTCAAATATGATAACTATATTTCAGCAAACTCTTACTGACATCTCAGAGCCCTGGAAGTACACTCCTCACAACTCATTACAAAAGGGGGACTTGAAATTTGTTTTGGTAGTGCCTTCCATATGAGCTGGAGGGAACTGAACAGTCTGTAGAGCAAATGGTGAGCTGGCAGCCCCTCTGGTGAATGCAGACAACCTCTAGATGTTTTTTCTTAGTCTTTGGAAGTCAAAGTTAATTTTACATTTTAAAGTTATTGTTTGATTTCAGACTAATGGTATGCTTCATAAGTTATGTGTATTTACTCAGACAAAGAGCTGAGGTAAGAAGATCCAGATTATATAGGTAGCACCTTGCTGCAAGTTATTGTTCTAGCTTTTTCCATTCATGCTTATATGATCACATTACCCAAATCTTCCAATACTGAAACTCACTTCATATCTTTTTCTATCAATTTTGATAGCCATGTTCAGGGTTGATATACTGTATTGAACCATAAGTCTGCCAGCCCATTATGTTGCCTTGGACAAGAGCAAGGAGCCCTATGCAAGAGATCAAAAAGAGAGCAGATGGAGAGAGATCTCTTCCTCTGCCTCTATTAATCTGTGACTAAGGGGCTTCTGAGGTGCGATGTTTTTACTGACATATTTCACAGCAACTCAGGGGCCTACCTTTGGTAAATTTTGTTAAACTGCTTTTTGAACAATACCTCCTTCATTGGCCTGATGATTTAAATGAAAGCATTGTATTTCTTGTATTGTGAAGACTATTGATGAATTGTTCTTCATTCAGCTCTACAACACTCATGGTTTCATTGACGTCTCTTATGTTCCTTAGTAACCTCTCTTCCTGGCATAGGCAGCTTAGCCTTTTGAGTTCTCTGAAGATGTCTTGGAATATCTATTAATTCATTGATTTACAGAAAAAGAAATTAATAAAGTTTATGTACCCCATTGAAAGTGTGGGTTCATCATAAATTTACATGTCAGCATAAAGTCATTTTGTTTGGCTCTTCATTCCTAACCTCACATTGGTTGCTTTTTTGACTAGCTGAACATACAAGGATAAAAATAAGATTCATTTAAAATAAATAAAAAAATAAAAATTCATTTTTAAATCTTTCTGTGCTTATAGTTTTGGGTTTTGCTCTCTCCTAAATACCTCTGCATGTATTTCTGAAACAGTTCTGGTTTAGTTGCTGTATTTTTCCCTAAGATTGAGGAAAGATTTGACTGGATTCTCTAGTCATATGTGCGATTCATGCTCTTACAAAGCTGAGAATGGACAGTAGTGACAAATGGATTTACAGAAAGAGGTCTCTCCAAGCCAAGTTCCACAAGTCTTGGGCAGATTCTGCTTTACTTTGACAGATATTTGGAAAAGTTTTTTTCCCCACTCCGCTTCCCACTGCAAGGACAGTAACATAACTTACCTGCCATGCATATTCGCATGCTTACTAAAGTGAAATATATGTGCTAACAAAATAAATAGATTTTGAGAGAAATTTCTGTGGACAAAGTCACTATTTATTTAAAATAAACCTGATGTTATTTGGGACTACATTCTGTAATTGGCTTTCTTTCCACAAGTATTAAAATGTTGCTGTTTGTGACATGAGTCTGTTTACTATCTGTGTGCTGCTGGATTAAAATGTGGAAGTATATGTTTCTTAAAGGAGCCATTTTTTAACTTGCCACAGTAGTTATACTAGGAGTTACTAAAGTTTCTTATCTTTGGAGGAGTCCATAGTGTCTGTTCAGTATTAACTTTTTAAAGTATTTCAAAGAGAAATGTGTTTGCCTGTTGTTTTGGGTTTTTTTTTTTTGGGGGGGGGGTGTTAAAAAAAGTGCCAATTTGATCTGAACTTACTCAATATTACAGTTAAGAGAAAGGAGTGAAATAAAAAAGGGTTAGGTTATGAAATTTCGCTTGCGCAGTAGTTCAGAAGTTAAAGCATTTGGCTGATCTATGGAATTTAATTCCTTCTTGGCAGTGCAGGCTGGAAGTGACTGCCTGAGCTGCAGACATGCTGGAAAGGGATAGGCAAAGGCATGGTTGACCCAATCGAGCACTGTGATAGCATCACTTGGAGAGACTAAATGCTATTCAGGGATCCCTTCAAATTAACAGTTTTGTGTTTCCTTACTCATTGGTGTTTCACTGAAAATCTGTAGACGTTAGTCAGGCTCTTCTTCCTACTCAGGTTCTGAGTACCTGGGGGAAGGAAGTAAATTTCCTACAGCTATAGACTTTGAGGCATTATAGGTAACCAGTGCAGAAAGGTATGCTCTTAATTTTTATGTCCTGCTGCAACGTGTGTAGGAACACCTCATCCAAATGCTACTTGAAAGCTATGCATTAGGTTTTTTTGCCATGTCTCAGCCCCCTAATGAGGAACAAATGCTGCAAGTTGTTTATTGCCTTTTCTTTTGGGGGGGTGGTGGGTTTTGGTTTGGTTTTGGGAGGGGGAGGGGATTGAACATGTTAACAGCGTTTGTGGATAAGAAGCTGTTATCTTGAAAAGATACCTTGTCACAGCCAATTTAATTTCTCAAAGTTTTGTATTCATGTGGTGTAGCAATCCAGCCAATTTAAACAAATGTACCTCTAAACTGCATAAACACAAGAATAAGAAACCTGTGATAGCTTAGAATAGCTTAAAGTAAAGAGGAACAAATGCTTAGCTTTCTTATTAAAAGGTAGGAAATGTCAACTATGCCATATTTTTCTTCTTTCTGTAGGCTTTCATGTAAAACATTAACCAGAAAACCCATTAAGGAATATTACTTTTTTCCTAAAAATCAATACTGAATTTAGAGTGAGAAAGACAGGATGCCTCAAAGATAGAATTTTACAAAAGACAAGTGTTTGGTATCAGGCTGTGATGCAGCATTTTGTAATCTGATGTCTTCCTGGTGTATATTTTTAATCTATTAAAATTAATTTATAGCTTTCTTTTTTTTCTTTTTTTTTTTTTAAATATCATTGGCATAAAAGCTTCACTGTCAGTGAGTACACTGATAATGATAGCTACATCTTTTGAGACCCCGCCCTTCTCAAGCAATGTGAATAGCTGCCAAGTCATTTAAGCCACCTCTCTGGGCACTTTGCACTTGAGCAAGAGATGTGTGGGTAGAAGATTTTCGGATGTGGGCCATTTATTGCTCTGCTGTAGGAAGGAGGTGAAGGAGAAGGAAAGATTGCTGGGTTGGAAGGTAAGCATATTAACCCAAGGGTTCACAATTGGTGAACTACTAAGGTGTATCACCTATTCTTTAAACTGATGTCAGTGCCAGAGGAGTGAAAAAGAGATAATGACACATTAGTGTTCCTTAGAGGGTACCAGAGGTGATCTAGGAAGGTTTCCATCCTGGGCAAGAAGCTATGTCTAGAGATACAGCACAGCACAAGTACATGTGTTAGGTGACTGGGCAAAATGATGGGCTGGGGAAGAGCTAGCATGGCTTTTTCTGTAAGGAAAGCATAAGCTGAAGTTACTTGTGAGCACTGAGTTTAGGTGGTATAAGGGACAGTGTCACTTTGTGCTTGCCCTGGTTTTGCAGTTTTGTGTTTGTCGTCTGCTTTTGGCCACTTCTGGAGACAGAATGTTGGGCCAGGATTGGTTGTTCTGACCAACTTTTGGTTGTTCCTCAAAGGCCTTGTATAAAGAGTTTTAGAGATTTGTAGGTTTTTATTAACAGATGTCCTAATCAACTGTGTTCAACCAACTGAAGCTTGAACACCGAATCTATTTTGCGCTAACATCAAGAACCAGAGTTGTGGTACTAGTCTTAATAGGAGCAATGCTCAGAACATTGAATCTATGTGAGAAAAATTTGGGGTGAAATTTTATGTACAAGCACCTGCAGGATTGCTTCGAGATCCTGTTGGAAGCCTTAATCTGCAAATTATAGTAATAAAGGGACATGGACTACTCTTTATGCATTGTGGTGTTTTCGATAACCTATCTTCCCTTAACAGGTCTCAAAGCAGTTGCTTCTGTAAGTAGAATTGAGGACTGATTGACCATGGTAGTTTGTATGCCAAATTTAACAAAATAATAGCCAAAAATAGTGTCTTTTCTACTTGATTGTTTTACATCCTATTATGATAACGTATTCATAAGGAAGCTGCTACCAAAATGTGAACAGAACACAAAAAGTCCTAATATAATGTTCTTTCTTCAGTTACCATTTTATACGAGGTACACATTTGTTACATTAGAGCTCACAGAATTACTTGACAAGTGTCAGCTTGCTTGTTCAAGAAATTACCTAAAATTGCTAGCAACTTGACACTGGTACATTTTTCTTTCTTAATTCTTTTTCTCTAATGGTGATCCAATTTTTGTGACCTGTTTGTGCTCTCTGTCCTTTGTTCCCCTTTCTCTTCCCCATGTCTTTCAGAGGTTTACCTGAATCCAACTGGTTTGCTTTTCTTCCTTTACTACTTATTTTAGATTGAAGCAGTAAGATCACTACTATCTACAATTGCTTAAAAAGAGATTAGTTATGTTATAGGGTGGAAGGCGGAAGGAGTGAGAAACAAAGAAGAAATACTTTTCAAATACTTACTTTTCTAATTTCTTATTTGAAACACAAGCCAGGAAACCATATAACCATATAGAGTGGAATGAGGATGAAGGAAGAAAGATAGGAATCTTAACATCTGTTCCTGAAGCTGGCTCTGATCATACAGATCTTTGCAGCTTTGCACAGAAGCAGTTGTAGGAGCAGACTCTGAAAACTGAAGTCAGAAAACAGCTTAAGCATCCCACATGCTACCAACTGTGTAATTCACAGAAACTCAGTGATTTGGTTCTTGGACTTCTGTTTTTATGAGAACTGCTGCCAGTCTTAATTCTGCTGAGATACACAGTCTCAGCATACACAACACACTGGACATATGTGTAGTTCACAGCCAGAGACATTTCTGTAGCAGATCCTCTGGAGGGTCTAGTCAGGCTGGTATTCTCAGAGTTCATGGGAAACAGAGGGACAAGAGTGGGCTGGGTCATCTGGTATATGATAGCCTATGCCGAGCCAAGTTTGGTTTCAAATTCTTCTCTCCCAGGTGAGTGCTCACCCACCAGGGTAAGGCATTGTTAACTAGGAAGGGGGAGTTGGGAAAGGAATTTAGGCAGTGCTTAATGCTCCTTTTCTGGCACAGGTCTCCCTCATGGGTGAAGGAGTCAGTCTGCAACAGGAGACTCATCACCCAGAGGTGAGGGTGGTCATGGAAGGGAAAGCCCTTGACTTTCATCCTCTCCCTCACAGATTTTCAGTTCCATTGTGTGCAATGACATATAGGTTTAAATGGAGGCATTGAGAGGGCCTCATCCCAATTCTGCTTCATTTTGGGAAGCAAAGGAACCAGTTGCTGGTTTGTGAACTCTGCCCTTGAGCTATGTGTATAGAAGTACAAGAAAGCCTGCCAAACCTGCGTGTCTTCGTAGGTTTAGGTCCAGTTTATTGCCTGTGTATATAGGGTTTTCATGCTATCTGCCTCAGTGTGTGTTGTTACATATATTGTGAAAATCTGTCTCTTCAAAATGCATATTTTTTACCAGTTCCTGTGTATCTGATGTGTCAGGCTTCTGTTATGGATGCTTGCTGAGTTTGCAGTTGCTAAGTCAACAAAGATGAAGCCTTATTTCTTCTGAATGGTATGTGCATTTGATCATTATTTGCAATTAATTAAACATCATGACCTCACATTAACGTTAGAGTTGAGCTATCCAACCATTTAGCGCTCCTCCGGACTCGAACGGGTGGCAATTGGCTGGCGTATGGGGAGCAGCTTGTGGAGCAGAGTGAGTTGGCAGCCCTCTAGCGGGAGCCAGCGAAGTGCAGGGTATGAGCAGCCGGGGACGGTGAGGAGCAAGTAAATGAAAGCCTCAGAAAGGAGAGGGCGGGGGGAGAGAAAAACAGTACCAAGAAAACCTGCAAAAACTCATCAGAACTTGACAGCAGAGGTGGCAAAGAGTGGTGCTCCACGAAAGAGAGTTGGGGGAGTAGCTGTACTGGTGGGTGGAGGGGAAGAACAGAGGTAGCTTGTCAAAGGAACAAACTGGGAAAAGACAGTGTCTGGAAATGTCGTGGAAGTCAGGCCGAAAGCCATCTAGCTCAGGACCAAGACTCCAGCAAGAGTGTGTAGTGATCTATCCTGTTTATTCTCACAGTGTTTGCCAGCTTATTGTTTAGGGGCTTCTTCAGGCAGAGGTAGTGTCTGACTGAATTAATCTTTGTGAATTCTTACATTTTCCCCTGTAAATCTGCCCCTTCTTTGATATGCATTAATTGCTAGATAGGTCAAGTGATAGCCCCTGAAACAGCTGAAGCTTGCAAAGAAACAGGATGACTCCAAACAGAGAAAGAGTAAGGAGGTGTCAAACTATAGAAAAATGCCAGTGGGTGGGATTTGAATAGAGCAGAAGTGATGGTAAAGTAAAAGAACAGGAGAAAGATTGGGACGTAGTTCTTCTAAGAAAGATAGGCAAAGAAAAGAAGGGTAAAAAGACAGTGACACAATGTTGCTAAACAGTGGAAGAGGAGCTGGACACTCTGATTAGAGGTGTTGTAGCAGGAACAGGAGCAGGACACCAGCTCCAAGCCAGGGATGTTGCAGAACAAGATACGGGCCCTTTGTCCTGTAGGGGAATTCCAGCAGGGTTAAAGTCACACACAGTTGTAATCCTTTTCAGGCCTGAAGATTTGCTGGAAAAAAAAAAGAAAGGGTGTTGAAGCTGAAAATAGTGGTATAATTGAATATATAACTGGTTATAGCCAAAGGATGGGCAGAGGTGTCAGCCCTCACTAGCTGTGTGGATAGGGAAGCTGAGCTGAAGAGAATTGCAAATGAGCCCTAGCAAAGATGGGGAGAGCTGGGTTGAAAAAAGAGTTATGTTACCTGCTTACGAAACCAAAGGGACAGTTGTCTGAAAACATGCTACAAAAGTGAGGGAAAAGATGCATCATTGTGGGAATGACTAAAGAAAAAAGAAGATATAGGGGGCGGGGGGAAGGGGCTTTTGAGGCAAAAGGGTGTCCATAGGGTCCTTGGCATCTATGTGATGCTTCTCAACAGGCACACCCCTCCTGAGCCTTTCCAGGAGGCTGAATTCACCAGCACCTTTGCCTCACTGATTGGTTGGTTTTAGTTGCTGTTGTTGCTCTGGAGCAATCAAGAATCATTCAAGGAGATTTTGCTGTACTAATTAGTAATTATTTTTACAGTGGTTATATTACTAACTATTGATTATTCACAAACTGCAGGGGCTGTAAATCTGCAGGCATATGGGGGAGTGAACATTTTTGTGTTGGTGATTTAAAAGGGCAGAATTTTAATGAGGTGTCGAGTATGTTTTGCTTAATGGAGCTGCTATAATAGTAAGGCAATCGACGATCTCTGATATACATAAAGACATGCAGGTTAAAAAAGTACCATTGACTTTAATTGCTTGATTAATAGCTGATTCCTAATTAGATTGCCTTGGAGGTTAGAATGATATTGGAAAGAATATGGTTTAAAATGTTTAAACAAAAATTTCTTCACTGTTTTTCAGCTTTTGTTGTTTGCTCACTGTTAGTTTATTTATTATTTCTTTGCTTCTAAACATGCTCACTGAAATCAGGGATTTTCTTGCTGACCTCTTTGGACCCAGGCTTGTATCCACTGTTTTACCAGAAAAGTTTGTCATGAGCTACTGTTCTAATTGATTTAGGTTCCAGATCTACTATCAGCCCTTCCTGACAGTCAAACATACAATGAGAGATTTATTTAAATTGGAAATCATCAGCAATGAGATATTGACTTAAGTCAGGAAATGAGCAGAGGTATGGTCATGGTATCACTAATATGCAACTCCTACACGATCAGACTCTTCTGGAGATAGGAAGATGTGGAATTAATTTCTTCAGGCCAAAGAGGACATTTGTGAAGGCCAGGCCCTCATTCTTGCTGTATCCTCTAGCTATGTTTTGAAAGAGAAAAGTGAGACAGTCACCTGTTCCCCAAGCAATTTGGACATATAAATCCAAGGGTCTGATCTAGCTTGTAAAGTAAAACTCAGAACTCCAAGTCCAGGAAGGAGGATTTCGGACATACTTTTTTGCTGTATATGATGAAGTTTATTAATCTTTCCTATGCTGAGGTTCATTACCATTTGTTTACATGCACTGTATAAGCAACAAAGTTGAGCAAGTTAGGGACTTACAGGCTACGGCAATCTTTGAGATATAGCAGCACCTTTTCTGCATTCATGTGTGGTTCTGGCCCTATTGTGTCTGTGCAGAGCAGGATAGGGACAAGTTCACCTACACTGGGGCTCTCAGATTTTTTAATCTCATGAAGCTGTTGTACTGTTAGCAAAGCAGGAACACCCTGAAACTAGGAGGGAGGAAGAGAAAGAAACCTTGATTTTTAGGTTCTCATATTGAGGTATTTTCTATTCATGACACTGACACAGAAGCAGCAAGAAGAGAAACCTTGAGTCCCAGTGGTGTGGATTTATTGTTGTTTTTTTGAAACAGCCAGGCTAAGACAAGTGGCTACCCTATAAAGGAATCTCTTTACAAGAATTTATAGACTTCCCTGTTTTGATCTATTCAGTTGTCTTTGAGGCCAGGTTGGGCAGAGCCTTAGGCTGCATGGTTTAGGGTGAGGCGTCCATGCCCATGGGAGGGGGGTTGGAACTAGATGATTTTAAGGTCCTTTCCAACCCAAACCATTCTATGATTTTACGATTCTATGTCGGTATCCTATTAATAAATGGATAATAAGATAAATATCTGTGTCCCAACTGTCTTTTGTGAAGGATCCCAGGCTCTTGATCAGTACATTCTAGGACAATCAAAGCTTGTAAGATAAGAAGGTTTTTCAGTGGTACTGACCCAAGGCTGTAGTGTATTCTTACAAATTCATCTAATGAGTCTACCTTAAAACTTTTCCTTTTTTTTTAATCAAAATGAGCAATGGTGAAAGGTGTATTTAAGAGTTTCCTCCACCACTGGAGGGTGAGTGTGCTGTTTTTCGGTGGGTGGAAAGAGCAGTCTTGAGCTTTCAGAGAACTGTTTCTCAAACCTTATGCATAACTCATGGTTAGTGGTGGGTGCTAAATTTCATTTCTATTCTGATACACTTTCTGGCATTAAGTTACATTCTGCTATGGCAGGAGCTCAAGTGGGAAGTTAAGCTATTGTATGAGAAAAAGAGAGGTTAACTACACTTATATTGGGGGCAGGTTTTGCTTCGGAAAACAGTCGCAGGCTTTGTGGTTTAATCTTTTGGAGTCCTGCCAGTTACCACCTTCTGACGTACGTTGTTGGGCTGAAAAGAATGGATGCTCAGTGGTGCATGAAAGTCCAGCGTGTCAGTTGTAGCCATACATAATATCACTGTCTCATGTGCAGTCAAGGCTGTTAATGCTTAACACTGTATTGTATTATCTAAAGGGAAAAGTTGAATACTGGTAACTTCATCCATTTTGAGTGTTCATATGCATTCCTTTGAAAAATCCTGAAATTAAGAACAAGGTAATACCTAGACAGAAGGCTCAAGCCAGGAGTAACTGCAGAGCAAAATGCTGCACAAATTAGGCTTTAGGATTCTGGTGTGCCAGGGAACAAGCCTGGAAATCTGCCTACAGTTAGGGCTTCATTCAAACTACATGCCTTGAGGAACAATTGCTTTAACTTGCCTACACCTGGGGTAACTGGTACTAGAAATGCAGAGAATCTGCCCTTTTGGAGAGGCGAACTTGCAAATAATCCTCCATACACAAGAGGGGAACAATATTTTAAGGCGTCAAAGACTCTTTTCCTTAAGTACATGCATCTGTGGGTGGACATAGGTATTGTTCAGTTGCTTAACAACCTTCTGTGGCTAATGGTCTGAAGTGAAACAAATCAGTGGTGTACAGAAGTGTATTGAAATGTGTCAAGACACAAAAAGTATTAAGGTAATTCAACTCCTAGGAAATACTGGCAACCAAAGCAGCCACAGCCAATATGTGCTGGCTCTCTTACAGTTGCTTTAAATTATGATATGCTCTCATATCTTCTGAAAATGCCATGGTTCGCATTGTAGCAGTGTTTTTTCCCTGCAAAATGAAGGCTATGGTTCTGAAAAACAATTTTTAATCTGCAATCCAAAGAAGTTCTCTTATCTAAAGAAGTAACTTTTTTCCTAACCAAACCGATTAGGATATTATTGAATATATGTCACAAGACCTTTAATGTAAGTTCTGTATCACATTCAAACAAGTAAGCAAATTTTGTCCAGGAAAAAAAAAAAAGTTTTCTGTAGTCCTAAGCAAAATACAAATCCTTGTGTGTAACCAAGGTACTCTGTTGGGGCAAGAGGGGAAAGGAAGTGTTTTTTCTTGTTTCCTTGTTTAAAACCTTGCAATATTTAACTTAAAGGTAAATAAAACAAAATTGGGAGTTTGGTAAAATATACTCATGAAAGATACACTTCAAAGCAACTGTATTAATGCTGCTAGTCATATATCTGCCTGCCTTTCAGAGTCTTTCATGGTTCTGTTTGATCTTTTGTTCTTGCATGTAAAATGCCATCTTGTTAAGAACCAGAATGGGAAAAAATATCCATATTACTTTTCTTTAGCAGGGTTCAGTGACAGAAGTACAAATTGGGCCCATGAGACTGACACAAGATCCAATTCAGGTAAGATGCTCTTTCCATTTCTTGATACAATCAATTCAGTGTTAATGGTGAAGAAATGAAGGTTCAACCCCTGTAGTTAAGCATAATGTTTTCATTTTATTTGTTCAAGGACTGTGAGATGGGTAATTGGTGTTTTGGTTTATCTGATTGCTTCAGAGGAGATGTACAAGTAAATTAACTTGGTAAACAAGGTGCTTAGATTTCCATTAACATCAAATCATTCCTTTTATAAGTCCTGTCAATAGGAGTGTGTGTGTGTATGTGCCTTAGCAGGAGAAAGAGCTGCCTTTCTGTATCTAAAATCTGTTCTGTTCTGACCCACAAAAGCAGAGCTCCATTATAAAATTTAACTACCCTTCGAGTTTTGCTGGTTTTTGCACAACAAAACAGAGAACTGCTTCTACAGGTCACCAATCCAAGAAATCTCACCATCTCCAACAATACAGGTTGAACTTCAGCTTAAGAAGCACAGCTCTCCCTCACTTGCTTCTGTACATTTTGTTCCTGTGCCAGTAAACAGTTGGCAAGTGTTTGGATTTTTTCTTTTTAATTTAGCTTATAGTGGGTGTTAGAGCTCTCAGATGTCAGGAAATTAAATAATCTTAGTCTTTAACATTGCTCTAGTGACACAGCATTCATTTGAATTTACTTTTTGGGTCATAGAGACATTTAGTCACCAGTCACCTTTCCATTTTGTGGGTTGGCTTCTTTCTCCCTATATCTGTCTATGGGAGGAAAAACCTACAAGTGGAAGAAATGCTGCTCCCAAGGAAAATAAATCACGTGTATATGCATCATAAAGCTGTACATTTGTATTTCTGTATTAAGCATTCAGTCTTAATGAATTGACTTGATCTGATGAAACTGTTTATATTACAAAATAACCGTGGAACAGTGGCTTCAGCAGGAGACCATTCTTTGGGTTTGCAAGGAATTTCAACATAAAAGTGTGGAACTGCTCACAGAAAAATATTCTTTAGGCTGTGATCATCTTCAGAAAGAATGTCAAGCAGATGTTTAACAAACACAGATACACTCGCTGCTTATGTCAGGATTTTACTTTGTAGAAACTGGATTTGCCGAAGTATCTCAGTATGAGTCTTAGCTGCTATAAGTGAAGATATTCCATGTAATAAAGGAAAATGGTTTTTTTGTTCTTTCTAAATGTTTGGCATTTTTCTTGGTATCTTGTCAGGTGTGGCCATTACTTTGTCTCTAGAGTTCACAAGTGAGAATCTACGGTGCTGCCATAGAAGTCATTAAGTAAAGCAGAAAACAGACCTGAAGTAAAACATTAATTGATGAGTTTTCCTTAAAGACATTGCCATGTGCTAACTTATTTACGGTAAAGGGAAAACACTTTATGTAAACTCACCTCCTTTGTGGAATAAACCATATTACCCCAGCTAATTTGTCAAGTATTGCACACATCTGTGCATTTGAATAATATGTATTAATCTTTTATTCCATCTAGACAATGGTATTACGTGTTTCTCTGTGCAATCCAAACAGCTACTGAATATCATACTCAAAATGTCTATTTGCAGATGCTCAATCATGTTCACAATTGTCTGATAAGTCCATTTATTTTGGTACAACAATTGCCACCAGAGATTTTCTTAGTGGTTGTTTTTATTCTGGCGGATGTTTAATGCTGATGCAGGTCACCTGTGCCAACATCAAAATGACCCGTATTTTTTGTCTTGAGAGTTGACCTTACTTGTGACTGTGACCTGCCATAAACCTTTTAATAGATTCCTCACTGGACTTCATGTCCATCTGTGTTGAAGGACAAATCTGGTTTGGTTTGTACTAGATTTTGAACCAGGTGCTGCTCGCCTTAAAGGGCAAGGAGAAAAGTCCAAAGCAAACCTACCAGCTCTGACACTCCAAACACCCTCCTCACATGCTGCTTACACGTTTGCCCTGACTTTGTACCAAGACTTGCAAATAGGCAAAGTTGGGTTCTGAGACCTTAGAAATTACCATGGTAGAAGTATGCATAAATGCACTGTCTCCAGTGGACACAGGAGAAGGGTGGGTTTCATAAAAGTTTAGTGCACATGAAAAACCCTGTCTTACCCTTATTGTTTACCAAGGCTTGGATGTGTCTGTTCCTCCCTTTCCCACCCTTCGAATATTGCATTTTCTCACTTCTTAGGACATTCATTTGCTATCATCTCTTTCACAGCATTCGCCTCAAACTCCAGCTCTGTTCTGATGATGGTCATCTTCCCTGCTGAGCTGCAGAGGAAGCGTAATGATGCACAGCATTTACTGTCTTCCCATGCCTATTTTCAATGTAACAAGAGCTCTTCCCTAACTTAATTCAGACCCACTATGTGTTTTCCACCTTAAAACTCTCTTGCTGAGATACAATAACATAAAAATAATTAAGTAACTTTATTTTCACTTCTTATGTTGCTGTTCGTAATTTTCTCAGTTTTGTTGTGGTACCCTATGTGGCTGCACTCAGCTGGTGTCTCTCGTTTTATCTTGAACTCTTTAAAGCAAATCTCTGTCCATTTTCTGTATTTGTATGATAAACTGGAAACAAAACATGCAATACTTGGGCAAAGCAAATACTTAGAAATGTGGTGACAATTCCAGTAAATCACAAACAAACGTAAAGCCCTCTGCAGGAGAAGGTCACAGCGCTCCGAAACAAGGGCAGCACTGAGTAGAATGGTCTTTTTACAGTTTTACAGTTTACTGACAAATTACACACACCCCCACACACAAAAAAAAAAGCTACATGGGGGGTTTTGCTGAGAAACACAGGTTGAATTCAAGCTTTTCCTTGTAGTATTGTTTATATGTATTGTTGTATTTTTATCCTGACTTTGAGAATATATTCTGCAATATACTTCTAGTTATAGTAAGCTCCATACAAATGTTAATGAGAAGGCATGGGAGTAATACTTTAAAAAACCTTCAAAAGTTAATATTCTCAGAAGGATTCACACACTGACAGTTAGCTACCAGTGGAAGATTAGGTGGTTTAATTAAACTCCATTATTTTATAGCTGGTGAATGATCACATTTTGCAGTCCTTTTAGCATTCCCAGTTTGGAAATAGAAAATGAAGATATCAAAATATGTGCCCTAAAAAAATCGGTTTTCTGAGCCATATTGTACTGATCAAAATAGGAGCAAAATGAAACTAATACCAGTTATAACCAAACAGGAGAAAGTAAGGACTTTCCTGAGTGTCAGTGGACAAAGTCTGCAGCTCAACCATGTCACTCCTTTCCAGTACTTTGATGGCTGGAAAAAAATCAGGGATTAGGTAGTGTGACAACAGTTGCCTTGGATGTTGAGTGTCAGTAACCCAAATCTGCTTACTTTGACTGTAATTACTTACTTCTTTTTTAAAAAAAAAATACTTGAACTGTAATTAAAAATGCTGTCTCTAGTAAATTGAAACTTATTTCTTAATACTTATGAAAATTCCAAGCATATAATTTTCTTTCCCTGTGCAATGAAACCTTGACTGGTTATCCCTCCAAAGTAACATTAATTGGTTTGTTTATTGGTTAGAAGTTAGCAATCCAGACAGCTCAAGATACGAGAAAAATTGTTGCCACCTTTTCTGGCTTCTAGACTGATGGTGTTGAACTTCATGTGGTGACACCACAGCTTCGTAGAGAAGCACAGATGGAAGGTAATTGACATTTCCTCTGTGCATCTGGGGCAAAATCTTACGTATTTTGCTCAGACAATTGTTTGTTTTTCAGGGAAGTCAGGGAATTACTTTTATCTGTGAAATAAACAGGATATTGTTTCATACATTGATTATTCTCTGCCCATTGCCTTTCTGTGCAGTTTTGAGGCCTTCTTTTTCACAGCATATTTGCACTAAATTAAATTTTTGTTTCATCTGTCACACAGGGTGGCCTGGTTAGTGATCAGTTGCTATGGCAAATATAAGCAAATTGTGAAGAGGTTGTCTATGTGACTTGTGTTCCTAGCTGTGTAATTCAAGTGCTGATAATACATGTATTATAGGGCAAGAGTGAAAAATCTGTTCGCTCTTAAAAAACACTCTTTCACACAAACAGCACACAACTAGAGCTGTTTTCAACCTATAATCTGTTATTCGGTATGTCAGTTAGCAAACAGACCTCCTAGAGCATCAGTTTGATTTTTTGAACAGCAGCTTTGCATACACCTTAACCGATCTTGTGTGAGCAGTTCCTTAAGTATTCAGTTGCGGTTGTTGAAACTACCTCATATATTTACATAATTAGAGATAATTTATTAGGTAAAAATTGTTATGTTTGAAAGAAGGGTTTTTTCCCCTGCTCTGCCATGTCCGTTCCTACTTGTCTGTTTTTCTTTTCAGTTTTGAAAGATCATGGGTTAACTCCATTTTGTTGTACATCAAAGAAGAAATAATGAATAAAACTGTGTTATGTTAATTGTCCCTGAAGAGGGATAATTAAGACAGTTACATTTCAGACATGTCATTGCAATCAAAAGTGTGTGTAGCTGGGATGGCCTGATGATAGTGGCAATGGTGTTGGAAGACATACCTGCCTACTCTGCGTGGCTGCTGATTGACTTTGAATGTCAGGTAGAAAAGACTCATCATCTGGCGGCCAGTTTTGTTCTAAATATCAGTCTTATGCAATTAACTATTGATTATCTATTGATAATCTATCTATTAAGAAAGTTGTACTACTGCATCAGCTGTTTTACAGGCTGTAGATCAGGCTTTCCACTTTCAAAGTAGACTCAGTCTTTTGTATAGCAGAAGTTTGTTAAGATTTGCACCACACAGAAAACTATTTTGTATGCATAATGTGATCCTGCTGTTTTGCATGCTTTGCAGGTTTTGCTGATCTTTGCAAAAGAAGACAGCCAGAGTGATGGTTTCTGGTGGGCTTGTGACAGAGCTGGATACAGGTGCAATATTGCACGTACTCCAGAGTCAGCACTTGAATGTTTTCTTGATAAACACCAGGAAATAATTGTTATAGATCACAGGAACTCCAGATATTTTGATGCAGAAGATATCTGCAGGTAACCTAAAGGATCTTTCGCTCTTTTGCTTCTCTTGAATTTCAGAACATGCTAAACATTAAAAAATATGTAAATAAATAAGAAGCCCAAAACCTACAGTAAAAAGGAAGTTTGGAGATTGAGGCCAAGAGGTTTGCATGCGTCTGTAAGAGCAGAACAATGCAAAAAATGCACTTTGGCAAAGCTGAATTGTAGAACTGTCTCTTTAGGTCATGGACTTCTATCAGAGCAGAAGTGAGAGCTGTTGTGAAATTGCTCCATGCTCTGTGCCTGCTTCTTTCTTGGGTTACTGCTGCCACAAAGTCTGAAGCTGTGGGGCTTCAAAGAAATGTGCATGTTTGTTCACTGAGTCAGGTACTGCCAGCTCTTCACGAAAGTTCCCATCACTCTTCTGGTTCACATGACTGTGTTAGCAGCTCTAAGGTTGCAAGCACTTGGAATTCTAAATGATTCTTTGCTAAAATACACTGTGTCAGCTGAAGCATACCTTTTGTACCATACACCACTCTGAGCCACCCTGAGCTGAAATATCCCATGTGTATGACAGGGAGCATTTTAAAGCTCAAAATACTTGTGCTGATGGAAGCTCTTCTAAAAGAACAAGACTGTTACCCAGGACAGTGTGACATGATTGAAAAACGTTATCTTTAGCCAGTGAAAGGCAAATGGTGTGTTCTTCTGATAGTTGTCATATTTTTTTCAGTTTCTCAGTAATATGTAAAGTGGTAAAATTTTGTTTATTTGGCATTTCATAAATGATAGTTTATTATCTGAATCTGCTTTTTCCTTACTTGCATGCCCCAAAAGCACTTTCCACTCTTTGAAGAAAATTTTACAGTATCTAAGAGGACTGGTAATATGGAAGGTGGTGGAGATTCTTATTTAAATGAGCTAATAGGTATTGAAAAGGCATTGTTTAGACTGAGCTTTCTCAACCCATGCATTCAGGGCACTCAGCCCCAAATAAGCTGAGTAAACAGGGCAAACATTTGCTAGGTTGTAAGAGTGGATTTGAAGAGCTGCTGTTCATGCCCTATGGTTTTGGAGCTCTTGCCTCTTTACTGCACTATGGAAAATCCGAGGAATCTGGTGGCAAAATTAAAATCAATTGGCTAAATTGGGATAAGTAGATTTTGTCTGTGTAATATCCTATTGTCTAGCCTCAATGGTGTCTTTCAGTCTTAGTTTTCATTTATATTTTCTATGAAGCTACTTCAAG
Organism: Psilopsiagon aymara; assembly: GCA_024733675.1. NCBI lineage: Eukaryota > Metazoa > Chordata > Aves > Psittaciformes > Psittacidae > Psilopsiagon > Psilopsiagon aymara. The sequence continues at coordinate 22,562 of JANRGW010052235.1, read as the reverse complement.
TAACATTGAGAAAGCATGTGGGGTAACTGAGAAATTTGTTTCTTTAGATCTATTCGTGCCACAAAACCATCAGAGCATACCATGATACTTGCTGTGGTTCCACGCACGTAAGCATTACTGTTCTGTAAAACATACTTTTTATATAAGAATGTTAGGTAGAATAGTTACCTAATTTGTTGACTACACGGATTTTGCTGGTAGTGTTGATCAGCTGAAAGATAGGAAGGCTCTGCAGAGCCTTCTTCTGGACAAGCTGAATCGATGGGCTGTGACCAATGCTATGAGGTTCAGCAAGGCAAAATGCTGGATCCTGCACTTGGGCCACAACAGCCCCATGCAACGCTCCAGGCTTGGGGAAGAGTGGCTGGAAAGCTGCTCATGAAAAAAGGGCGTGGGATGGAGCTGAACATGATCCAGCTTGTGCCCAGGCAGCCAAGAGGCCAACAACATCCTGGCCTGTGTCAGCAATAGCGTAGCCAGCAGGGCCAGGGCACTGATCATCCTCCTGCACTGGGCACCGGTGAAGCTGCGCTTCAAATCCTGTGTTCAGCTCTGGGCTCCTCACTACAGGAGAGACACTGAGGTGCTGGAGCAGGGCCAGAGAAGAGAAACAAAGCTGGTGGAGAGCTTGGAGCACAAGTATGATGAGGTGCAGCTGAGGGAACTGGGGTGGATTAATCTGGAGAAAAGGAGGCTCTGAGACGACCTTAACTGCTCTCTTAAACTGCCTGAAAGGAAGTTGTAGCAAAGTGGATGTTGGTCTCTTGTCCCAAGGGCAAGAGGAGGTGGCCTCAAGTTGTGCCAGGAGAGGTCCTTGGAGGTATTTAAAAGACCTGGAGATGTGGTGCTTAGGGACGTGGTTTAATGGTGGAATTGGCAGTGCTAGGTTAACCATTAGACTCGATCTTAAGGACCTTTCCCAACCTAAGTGATCCTATGGTCTATGATTTTGTTTTGTAGATCTGCTGACGAAGAAGAAACTTCTGTTCTTCCACTTCTTAATGCAGGCTTTGATAGGGTACGTATAAATTACATATTTAATATAGTAATCACAATTTCTTCATAAGTTACAGACACTTCTAATTCCTCAAATTGAAAAATATACATTTGCTTTTGTCAAAAATTTAGTTATGAGAAACCAGTGGCAATTCATTGGGTATTCTTTTCTTTTCAACAGTGTATCCAAGAAGCATATGAAATAGAAGAATCTGTGATCTAGCTAATCCTTCCAGAATAAGCAGGAATACTGAGATTAACTTCTTGTGGTCTGTGTGGGTGGCTTTTGTTTGTGACTGCATTAAAAAGATGATGAGTGGCCTTTATCACTGTGTGCTGCATATCACAGCATGTTGACTAGTCACCCAAACACTTCTGTGTGCTTCAGACGGCTGGGATTTCTCTTCTAAAGAGACTACAAGCCTATTCCAGCTCTCTCTGATGTGATGAAGACATTTTCTTTTCTTGTCATGAGGTCTGTTGTGGTGACTTGCACCCATTCTTCTCAGGACAGTGTTAGAAGCTCTCCTATACGAACAGCTCAGGGGAACATACTGTTCATACTGTTTCCCAAACAGATTTGGAGAAGAGAGTGCAAAAGGCAGGAGTTCTCAGCTCTGAAAATCTGTGTTCAGCTTCTTACCCTTTTCCAATGTTGGTGTGCATGGCTTTAGATGGATATTAATGTTATGTTAATGTAATATAAATCAGCTCTAATGTTAAAGTTAGCCATTTGTAAGGAAGGTTATGTGTTGAAGCAATAGAAGCACACCAGTGGACACTTTAGTTAGGGAAAATTAACTATATATATTTAAGACAATCAACTGCAGTAGGGAAAATCAGAGAAGGAAGAGAATTAGGTCAGGCAGAATCTCATGCTAATATGCTCATATTGAGTCCAGTGTCTGAGCTAACTCATATTTACCTTGAGTTTCTTTACAAATCAAGAACATGCACTGGAGTCACTGTTTGCATATCATCTCCAACGAGAAGTAATAAATCTTGCATTGCCTGCAAGGGTGCTGTTGGTGCAAAAGCATTACAAGCAAAAGTATTTCTGAAATGCTTAGATGCCCTGAAAATTAGAAAAGTTGAGGCTAAAAGGTCAGCCCCAGAATGCCAGTGCTTTCTTAGTGTAGTTTTCTCTCTCTCTTAAAAAAACCCAAAACAACCAAACAAAAACCAAGAGGGTTTAATACTTTTCGAAGAAATCTTTATTTCTTCTCAAATCTGGCATTTCCTTCAAAAGCAGTGGAGGGCAATGAGTTTTGTGGACTAGATTATAACTGTAGGTGTTGTACTGAGTAGAACCAGAGGAGGCGCTGTGAGGCTCTGGGACATATCTCAGTGTCACGATGTCTGCCTAGGAAAGTAAAATCTTTTTGCACCTAGTAGCTGCTCTGACTATTCCTTCTAGCTGTCTCAGATTTATCAGGGAGTTTGCATAATATAGTATTTCCCTACTGGAATTACTTTTTATCATTTAAGACACATATGATATCAAATACCCTATTTTCACACTGGGGTGGACATAGGAATTACTTCTACTTGGATAGGGCTCAGTAGGGTCTAAAACCATTAACACACCCACGCACACATCCTGCACACAAAGATTTTAAAATGCCCTTATTCAAATAGACAGGATTTTCAGACAATCTCTTTGTCAGCAATAATATGAAATTTATTTTTGGAATATCCTATCTGTTCAAATTAGAAGTTTCTCCTCTCTGTTTTTATTTTTAGAGTCCAGCCTTTCTGTTAGCTTTATTTGCATCATCACAATTTGTTGTGTTGGCATTTTTCCTATTTTTGCTCATCATCTTGAGTCTCATGCCTTGAAAAAACACTGAATGCAATTGCTGTGGTTGTGGCTACTTCAAATGCACCTCCAACCTGGTTATGAAAGAGTCTGAGCATCTGATCAACCTGCCACCTTTTTTGTAGGCTTCTGTAGACAAAACCAAACTTTTTGCATCAGGTCTTTAATTTAAATATTCCAAAGAACCCCTTTAATCTTTTTTTGGAGATACTCTTCCAAATAATCATGAATGTTTTTCATGCAGTGAATATTTGATTTGAATCTGCTTTAAAGTGTTCTTTTCCCTTCAGGTATACTTATGTTAGAGTATTATCTTTCTATGTTTATGCTAATATGTTATATACATTTTAAGTAGTCTTAAAACACTTTTCATTTCTTCTAACGATATCAGTGATGATTGATCGCTCTCCAGACCTGGATCATTACAGTCACTAAAAATCTTACAATAGAGATTTCAGGAGTCTTTTCTGTTAGCTTTACACATCCCTTTGGCATTTTTCTTTATGCTGAATTATTTCTGGTTTTTTCCTTCTTCTCAAGGAAGTGCATTGCATTACATCTTCTGATTTTTCTCCCTAAATCATCAGCACCTTCTGTGTTTGTGTCTTAATGGTGTTGTTAATGCAGCACATTTATTACACTGATTTTTTTTTTGCTCTCAGCCCGATAAATCTTATAGTAAAGATCTACCTAAGATGGACTAATTTAAATAAGTGATTTGGCATCCTGAGTGATTTTTAACTGTGATTTAAATTAGCAAACAGAGGCCCTTAATGATTGCAATTACTCGATTACAGTCTTGTCTTGTATTTTGAACATTACTTCTTTCCCTAAACACATATTGGTTCTCATTGACCAGTTACTATTAAAACTGTCTGGTTTGCAACAAAATAAATCTTTAATATTAAACTTAGTACTTATTGCTAAGCAAGAAGAATGATGTATTCCTGCCAGCTGATAGCTCTTGAGGCTTGTGTCACCTTCTGTATATATTAGTTAAATCAAAATATAATGTATAAATGCTAAACTTTTTAAAAGAAGGTATTGTTGTCTGCCTTCTAATATTTGAGAGCTAATAGATTTTCATCTTCCTGTGCCTCATTTAGATGCACGGATTAGAGAAAGGAAATGCTTTCTGCTTTTTTCAGGTCCCAGTTGATTTCTCAGATTTAAGTGAGCCAAGGAATGAGTGGCATTAGAGCTATAAACTTAAATAAAGAGATTCTGCATATCTGAAGAAGACTATACAACAGTTAAGAGCAGGCTTAGCACTTCAGCAAGCTGCAACTCCTGGTTCTTCAACTCCTGGTTCTTAGCCAAAGATTTGTGCCAAGATAGTGGTTGATTTCTCTCAGTAAACAACACTACTTCAGAATTCAGTTTATAAAGAGCTTTTGTATGTTCTAGTAAGTTTAGTTTGCGAAATCGGTTGCCATCATTGTTAATTTGTACATTATTGATATATTCGGGTTTATATTGCTTTAAATTTAGCATAAGCATATTTGAATATTTAAAAGAGCAGTCTAAAACTGAAAATCTAAATCTACCATGCTGTAGAAGACACACTTGTTTGCAGGCAGTTTGTTATGCAAAAATGCAACATCGCTAGACCTTTGCTTCTGTCAGCTTCATATTGTGCCTTTTGATTTCCCATGCATTCGCTTAGTGTGTCATGCGAGAGTTACAGCTGTATTTTAAGATCTTAACATTAAGGAGAGAAGCAGACCCATGTCAAGAGATATTTTTAATTTTACTTTTTTACATTTTGCTGACAACTTGGGATTAAGCCATTGGTCCCCAAAACAATTTTTCATACAGGAGAGAAACATAGTTTTTTTTAAAGCTGTTGTTTGTTTCTTGGAGGTTTGAGTGCTGCCCCTAGACTCTGCATGCAGCTGTGCTGTGAGAACTAGTGACAACGTGGCGTATTTCCTGTGAAAGCTAGACTTGGTGCATGTACTTCTAAAGGAGTGATTTAGCTTTTCATAGCAGAAGCTTACTAGTGAGCAGTAAACTTTAACTGAAGTCAGAAAACCTACTTCTTTTGTATCAACATAAGTTTCTGATTTCAGCAGGACCAAACACAAGACCTTCCAGCTTACTACCCTTTGCCTAACAAAGAGAGGCTGTTCGCTCTGGTCTGGAGTATATAAAAGTCTGTTAACTTTTGTCAGCTTGCTTCTTACTTTATGTACTTTTCTGCACTTTGAATTCACAGTGACAGCTCAGTGAGATTAGTTGTGGAGCAAAGTAACTTTGACCTTCTGAGCTTCAGCTGCAGTATTTGCTTGAAATGCCAAATATCCTTTTTTTTTTTTGTTTTCTTTTTTTAGCACAAATGTTTTATGTCTATTCTGTTTCCATCCTAAACTAAGGATATATGTTCAAAATGAAATATCAAAGCAATACTAGTTTGTGTGAGACTATGTCTGAGTTGGGTTTTTTTTTTGACTATCTGTTTTTAACTGGATTGCTAAAACCAAATGAGAAAACTCAGATTTGAGGTTTTAGTGTATTTTTATACTTGTTTCATATTTAGATAGCCATGTTGTCGTAAGAACTATAAAATCATTCTTGAGGAAAAGGTGATAAAAGAACGCAAAAGGTGCAAATAAAGCTTTTTATTTCTACAGAATCACAGGATGGTTGAGGTTGGGAGGGACCTCTTGATATCATCTTGCCCTACCTCTCTGCTAAAGCAGGTTGCCCAGAACCATGCTCGCACAGCTTCTGAAGATCTCCAAGGATGGAGACTGGGCAACCTGTGGCAGTGCTTAGCAGCTCTCAGAGTAAAAAAAAGTACTTCCTGATGTTCAGAGGGAACCTCCTGTGCTTCTGTTTGTGCCCATTACCTTCTCGTTCTGTTACTGGGCACTCACAATCTCTTCAGATATTTGATTACCTTGAGCCTTCTCTTCTCTTAACAGGGCTGTCCTGGCTTTTTCAGCCTTTCCTCACAGGAGAGATGCTTAGCCACCATCATAGCCTTTTGCTGGACTTGTGCCAGCTCTCTTTATAACGTTAGAGGTTTAGATGCAGGAACAGAAATAACAGTTTTAAACCATTCCAGTCTATTTCATGCACTCTTGATTTGTCTTCCAGCAATTCAAGGAGAATAGCAGCATAACTGCTTGTTACAATGAACTGGTTCAAATAGAACATGGGGAAGTGCGATCTCAGTTCAAATTACGGTATGTAGAAGTGTAAGAAACTGCAAACATCAACTTCTTGGTCTACATAATTTATTAGGTTACTTTCTGCTTCTTCCCAGCTGCGCATATATGTGCTTTTAATCTGTATCTTAACTAATATACTGTACCATACCCTTATTTCTTTATTCTGTTATTTTTTAAAGGACCAATATAAGTTTCTTAGTAACTGGTATCCTGAGAAACCTTGGTCTGTGTATGTTTCATTCACGGGTGGTGTAAATGACAGCCTTCTTTAATGCAAAATGCAGTATATGTCGTCTGATGCTTCCTTGTGTCCCATATAGCTTGAGGTGCCCATATTGAATTTAGCAGCATTCAGCAGCCATTCTTACCAACGTGAGAGTCAGGAAAAGATACTTTAGCAGAAATATTGCAGAACAATGACTTCAGCTTATTTAATTGCAAGGGTGGCATTTTGAAAATGACATCTCAGGTAAGGTTTATGGGCTACAAACTTACATAACAATACAATTTCACAAAGTCATTCTTGATCTCCTATGTGAGAGATTTCATATATGATAGCTTGAGCTGAATGCAATCTTAATCCAGCTCTTCATGCCCTTAGTTTTTCCTTGCCTGGACAAGACTTGGCAAAGCAGGAAGGCAGTTTTTGTTTCTTAGTAAGAAATTCATTTCCTTATCACTTTTTCTTTAATGTGATTAATTTTATGTTTAATACTGGTGCTTATGCATGCACATAGATATGTTTGCAATACAACTATATGGAAAAAAAAAAACAACAGACCATTGAAGTTGAGTTGCATAACACAGAGGTGTAGTTGCCTCGGTGTCGTAACTTAACTGCATTTCTGTCCACAGAAAATAATATCACTTCTCTAAAGGTTTCAGTGTTTCTGTTTAAGAAATAGATTTTTCTAAGGTTTTATTTGCAAACCGATCTCAAAGAGACTTCATGTTCAAGTGGCTACATGTTTGTACATGCAAAGTGCAATTACAGGGCAATCTTCAGGGGAAAAAAATAGAATTTGGGCTTTCATGATTTTTAATAGTTGTTTTCCAAAACTCATCAGGAAAATAAAGCATCTGTGAAATTTTAGAAGTTAATTAGATGTTGTGGTGGTCCTGACTTGGTTTGTTGTTCAGTTGTAAATGCAATATGAAATGAGTGATTTCTGAATTAAATGAGCATAGATCAGAAACACCAGTTTTATTTAAAAAGATTAAGCAGTCATTCGTACACACAATGCTTGTAGTTTGTTTCATTTCAAAAACAAGACGCAAATATAGTTTGAGCATCATCTATACATGAGAGTATCAATTATGAATGCAGATTATTAAATCTCCAGTACACAGAGTATGATTCATATTGTCTACCACATTTTGCTGCAAGTTTGTTTATAGTCATCACCAAAAACATCTTAAAATTCATTAAAACTGGAAGGAAACAAAGTCAGTCTCCAGTGGCATTTCATCTACTGACAGTTCTTTCATCCGTATTGTTTATGGAAACAGCATTATACAACTCACTTATAATTCTGCTTGCTTTTGGTCTCTTGAATGTAGTTACACAAACTGTGAGCCTACTTCTTTTTGATTTATGTAAATAATAATATTATAGAAAATGCATTCGGTGTTATAATGTCTTTTGTATATTGAGAATACACATTCTATGTATTTGTGTATATATATTCACATCACCTCTGAACATGACTGTTTTGGAAACCTTTGACAGCACTGCAAAATACTATGAAAAAAAAAAAAACCCAACCAGTGGTGTTCCTGGGTTTGCTACTGCTGCTGTCAGACGCAGTCCCTGAACAGTCAAGTAATTTAAAGAGTTTAATAAATGCAGGCCCAGAACAGTTAAATAATTAAACTCTTCATCATGTAACAAGCACAAGTAATGCTTATAAGCAGCATTTGTTGTAATATCTGGGGGTACAAAGTAGACTTTTAGAAGATAAATCTTTTTGAAAAGGCATATTTATAACTTAGAGAAGCCGATGTCTTGCAACAGAGGATCTCCCCCTACCTCTGCCTGATTAGGCAAGTGCTCTAAATGAATTTGCCACTGAAAACAAAGCAGAACTAGTGTTTGGTACTTCTGTGTGGCTATAATTTGCTTTCATCTGTGTGGTTTATTTAAGTGGGGGATAAAGTGTTGCACTGTGTGTTTAGTCCACTGGGCCCACGATCTATTTGCTGTTTCAGTAGGTCTTCTATGCAGAATTGTGAAAGTGAAAGAGGAGAGAGTATTTTCAGAAAGTTAGTAAATGGAATTAAAACCAGGATATTTCAGGTGTTTGGATACAAGAAAAATGTGGTGAAAAAGCTGGATCAGCCCAACAAAGCAGTGTATAAGGTCATGTCAGTGGTCAGAAGTGTCTTCCCTTCCAAGAGGGTGCTCCTTTTCTCCAGAGAGCTGTTCCTGGTTTGAAGCTTTATTGGACATCTGTGGGAGGTGTGTATCCATCAAAGAGGATTTGGGACATTTAAACTTGTAATTTCACTGGCTTAGTTGACACCTCAAATAAAAATACTAAGGTTTTAATAGTACAAACATAGATGTGTGTTTTCTTGCAGAAAGTTCATGTAATGACATCTGTTAGCAGCTGGTGTACCAGGCAGGCACCTACCACTGAGTTGAATTAGTTATTTCACACAGCACAAAATTGTGCTTTAGAGCCAGTTTGGGCTGCTAGAAAATCACTTGTAAATTAACACTGGGAGCTCCTTTTGTTGTGTGAGCTGAAATACTGCTGTCTCCTGAATGCAACACTTTTTCCTACAAATCTTCATCTACGTGGCTGCATGTCCCTGTCTCTGTGTATATTATCTCCTGGTGTGTCTGACTTGATTTTGAGTTACTTCCGTGGTGAGCAGGCCTAGCAATGTCCTGTATTTCTTAATTCTCTAGTCATCAGTATTAATTCAAGCCCTGCTGTGGAGTCTATGAGCAAGGTGTTCCTTTTAGGTGATAACTATACAAGAATGTTTATGTATGGTGCATTTAAGCTCCCTGTGATGAGAGATATGCAGAAGATAATTAGTTTGTGTTTAGTCCAAATTAAAGATGGAGTACTGATATCTATCAAAGCAAGTATGCCAAGTTATTTCTTTTAGTATGCACTTTCTCTTGATCTCTCTTTCTCTGTCCGTTTCTACTTTCTTTCTTGTCCCTCTCTGCTCCTGCCCACCATAATATTAGGAGCCTACATTAATGCTAATCCCATTCTGTGTAAATAATCATTTAAACAATTTGTGTTGTGTAGCAAGAAGGTAAGGCTTTTGTTTTTCTGCATTAGTTTAAAGATAGCCCTGAAAATAAAGGAAAACAAAGATCATTTTGGCCCTTAATGAAAATCAGGATCTGTGGAAAACAAGCCACTGAATTATTACTTGGAAGCAGGAAAATTGGTATTTTTCTGACTAGGACTTTGAGATGACTTATACTGTTTTCTTTAATGATGTTGTATCGTGGCATCTTTGATAGTGCCAATGTATTTGCTGTATTGAAACCTTTGTATATATCTATTGTGATGATTTTTATGTTCCCTATCTTTAACGATCACAAAACTTTCTATTTTAACGAAGGAGCCATTTGTTATTTTTACTGTTAATTGTTAGTTCCTGCAGTCTAGAGTATGTTTGGAGAAAAAATGCATACTATTAACATGTTAAGACCCATGAACAATTTTACAGTGTGATCTGCAGGAAAAACACGTTAACAACACAGATGTCGGAAGCTGAATTTCCTGAAAAAAATCGTAATGGAGATAGTGATATGGTTTAGTCAAAACAACATGCTACTTTGTGATCCATCTGCTGATAAGTACAATATAATAATGTATTTTTATTAAGCAAAATGGTCTAACAATAAAACTAACATGAATCATTTGCTCATTTCAGGGCTTGTAATGCAGTGTTTACCGCATTAGACCACTGTCAGGAAGCTATAGAAATAACCAGTGAAGATCATGTCATTCAGGTAGGGGTAAAACATTAGCTGTTTTGTGGTATTCTAGTTTTGCTGCCCATTAGAAAGCCATGTGCAATGAACTGTCTTATTTCTGCATGTTACACGTTGATGCCTGCTAGGACCGTTTTCTTCAGTAACTTTACTTAGATGCTAATTTTCAGTAAAGTTACATGTAGTAAAACCAGCATAAAATCTGCATCAAAACTAAATAACCTGTACAGTAGGGTTTTGTTCTCTTTCTGTGCCTTCTGTTAACAGTTTACTTATTGTCTTCTGTGTTCAGCTCATTGCTTGAATAAAATGTTTCACCATTATATAGTATTTTTATATGAAAACCACTGAATTCTAGGAATGTATGGTTATGGCTCTAGATGCATAACTTGTAACAATTTGGTAGTTATATGTGAGTAATTAACCTTTAAATATGTTCTTTTTCATATTATCTGAAAGTACTTTTGTTTTGGCAGTATGTTAATCCAGCTTTTGAACGGATGATGGGGTATCACAAGGGAGAGGTTATTGGCAAGGAACTTGCAGAACTACCAAAAAGTGATAAAAACTGTGCAGATCTTGTAGACAATATTAACACATTTATTAAAAAAGGAAAGGTAAGCAAATGAAATAAACCCATGCAAAATTGCTTTAAATTTCTATTTTGCTTCATTTTCAGTAGTATAGGTGTAAGAGCACAAGATGTGGTTTTCATGGGTATACATGTAAGACCAGAATTCTGCTTCTTAGATGTCTCAGAAGCACAACAGCCCACACTTCAGACAAGTGGCTACTAGATTTCTTTAGATTTGCTTTTGGGATCAGATTGAAGTCCTTTACTGGTCTGTTTGCTTAAGAATGATGTAAGAACGTTTTCTGTGTTTCTGTTTTGCCTAGAGCCCATGGAGATTTTGTTAGTTGGAACATAGTAAGTAATTTGGCCCTCAGGCAGTCTCTCAGGTGGTTGCACCATCCAGCCAAAAGGTTTAACTGTTCTGTCACACTGCAGAGCCTTCTCCACCTGCGTGCTGTAAGCACCACAACCCATTAGCACCCAGTGGGGTTTGTTTTTCTAACTGTAGCCAAAATATCTGCAGTGTACTGTGAGCTTCTGTCATGGTGGTAACAAGCCACAGAAGCACTACATTGTTCCTGGGCATATGCTCTACAAACATATGCAAGTCTCTTATCCCATCTCCCAGTGGTTGCAGAAGTACCTTTCACCCTTCTCTGTCTCACTCTCTGCTTCATGAATTTTGGGGAGTTCTTGAACCTTTGAGTTACTTACAGCAATGGTCAGAGCTTTGGGGTCACTGCTGGAGCTGTTTGCAGGTTTGCCTTGGTTCATTAGCAGCACTTGCAGGCCACTCTTGCTTTGGTCCTACTCAATAGGCTGCCCAGATGCCTGCACTGCTTGCTCAAAGGCAGTCTGTCTTCTGTACCCATCCATCTTTGTGATGAAGAAGGTATCTTCCACTCATTTTCCAGCTTCATTCTACTATATGGCTGAGTAGTTCCCTCCTTAAAATCTCTCTTCTTTGAGTTGTTAAGGAGAGCAATACCCTCAGCTTTATCTTCCTTTCTTCTCCAGTCCATACTAGAGGATATCTTTTATCTATGGAGTGTTTAAGGGTGGGACATATATGGCTCTTGTTTAGCCTGCAGTCCTCCTGATGCTTTCCTGTAGCAGTGGGAATGGAGGGAAAATGAGCAGCCAGTCAGAGAAACGGGCATTTGCATGAGAGACCAGGATAAAAGATGCAGTGAAGAAACTGTTTATTCCTTTTGCTGATTGAGAGCGCTTCAGATGTTCATGGTCATGGGAAATGAGTCATGGAGTGAGAATAGGCTGTTGGTTACCTGAGATTGGTTGAAGGACATCCTTAGGTTAGGGGTTTCTGCAATTTTGCATACATATTGCTTGATGATTGGCAGCTCTGAAGCTGAACTGTGTTGAGTGCGGTGTTTGGGTGTTTGGTTTGTCTGCTTCCAGGGGAGATATCCTCTGGATGTGTTGCAGCCAGCATTGTTTGTAACCTTCAAAACAGATGATTAATGAAGTTCTTTGTAAAAATTGTGTACTCTCACAAGGGAAACATACCTACATTGTCCATATGTTAGGAAATGCCTATTAAAGGTGCTACTCTGTATTAATAAATTTTACACTCTTTTAAAAAATACAACCAGAAGTAATACATTATTATTTACTATGTAAGGATTATGTAATAATAAATGAACATTTGACTGCCAGCTGTGTATTCTTAGATGATGTCTCTGTTGAATGTGTTTGCTTAGGAATGGCAAGGAGTTTACTATGCAAGAAGAAAATCAGGAGACAGTATCCAACAGCATGTGAAGATAACACCTGTGATTGGTCAAGGAGGGTAACTTACTTGTCCAGAACATAATTGCTTTCTGCTTTTTAGGGCCTTCTCTCTGCTTTCTCCATCTGTAAGTTTAACATTAACCTCCATGTATTTAGTAGCAGGATGATGATCTAACTGCTGACTTCAAACAGTCTGGAACAAATAAGCAAATTTGAGGTCATGTCCATTTTGGTATCATCATTTGCTGACTAAAAGAACTGCAAAGTCATAACTAATTAGTAGTGTTACTGCTGTAGATACCTGCAAGTTGACATTTATGTTCATGTTATCAGGCATTTCTTTATGCAGTTACTCTACAGAATGAATGAGCAGCTGGGTAATGTTTGTGTGCATGTTTGGATGTGCTCACACCTTTGCCATGTGGTATAGGCATGTTGCCAGGTTCTGCTCCCAGATGTGCAGGTGAATTGCTGCAGGAGCAGAAGAATCAGGTACAAAAACATAGCTGTAACACTGAAGGAGTGCTTGCCACCCAGTTGTCTGGCATTGGATTTGGTACCTTGTTTCATGAGGGTTTGGAGACCTCTTCTTAAGAAAACAGCACTATATTGCTTCACTTCTCTCTTTACCATTTGATATGGTAATGAGTGGTTATTTCTGTTGCTAGGAAAATAAGACACTTTGTGTCCCTCAAAAGGCTGCATTGCACCAATGAAAACAACAGACAGGTACTGTATTTCTTTCATGTCATAATTTTCATAGCTTTGAGTAAACTGATATTTTTGTTTTAGAAATATGTATTTTTCCAGGAGGATGTGATCTATATTGTCAATGAAATTCTCACTGATTGTTGGAGCGAGCAAAATAGCTTCATTTGCATGGGCTATTTTCCTTTTGTAGGACTGCTATGAAAGAATGGCTTTAATTCTTTGGAGTGTGGATATGGCAGTTGAGTCCATAATATTGTGAAGCAACATAGACCACAGTCCAAAGGGAGTTTAGGGGCATTTTTCTAGAGCTGCCCTTGCCAGTCTGATCTGGTGCGTTCAGCTCTAATAATGACCTGTGCTTAGCTGTCACAAGGTTTGACAGTGGGTAAAGTGTGTAGCTTTCATGCAGGACCTGAGATATTGCATCATCAGAACATATTACAGAGGGGTGTAATCCACATTGTAACACAGGTAAACCAGCAGCAGCAGTCAGCACTGGTCTCTGCAGGCCAGACATATCCACCTGAGCAGGTCCCGCAACAAAGGTGGTGGCATGGGGAGCTGTTTGCTGTCATCTGCTCCTGGTTCCCTCTCTCTGGAAATATCCAAAGCAAATGATTGTATCACATGCTTTGCTGAAAACAATATTCCAGCATGTGGCCTGTGAAGTGAAGAAGTTTGGATTTCTGTGAGCAAAGGAGTGAAATCTATCTTTAGCCTGTGATCTTTAGGGGCGAGACAGAAAGTGGGAAGTGTAAGTAGCCAGCAACAGTTTAGGCTGAGAATGTGCTTGGAAAACATGATCTGTTTCCATGTTCTTTAGGGGATCATGGGAAATAAAACAAGGGAATCTTGTTTTGTTTAGAATTTTAATGTTCTTTTATCCGTTTCATGGGTAAAGACACTTGTGCCTAAAACGTATTTAGGAAGCCACTACTATTTCTAGTTCCTCCTTCTTCAGTGTAACAATACTGAATGTTAACACATTATTGGAAATCCTCTAATACTGGAAGAAGTTTGTAAGTGTTATTCTGTAAAATCTGGCTGTTGAAACCATGCCCCTTGCACAAGTGTTTTGTGGGGACAGGAAGCCAAGGGAGAAATCTGTGTAAGTTCTGGAAGAACACTGAAGGTTGATCACTGATAAACAAGGCGCAAAATACTATAAACTGACTTCATCTTTGAACAAAAATGTGGATTTTAGTGTTAGCAGCAAAGTACCATTTGCTGTAGCAGGATGTTTCAGAGTGCTCAGGCAGAGTGCAAGAGCTGTGTAATAGAAGCAGTGCTTAAGTTAGAGGTATTTCTTAGATACAAGCTGATTTTTTTTCCCTAGAGTGTACACACAGCTGAAAGACTGGTACAGGGAAGTGTAGGCAATGATGCTCTTAGTGGAAGATAATGAATACAGAACAGTTGCAAACTTGCAGCCATGTGTAAAATGCAACAATAGGAATACAGATAAAAGTCCTTTTCCTTCCTGTTTTTCTTTACTCTTTTTTTCTTACTACTCTTCGGCCAAAGCCAGTAGTAAGTGTAAGAAACAGATTTTAGCTGGGGATTTGTGTCCAAGGCCACATTCATGCTCTCTGTACTACTGGAACTGTTGGAAAGCACCATCAATTTGCATTTTTTTCTCACTGGTTCATGAGCACTTACTGGTAAAAAAGCATGAACATGGTGAGTTACAGGTCTGGGGAGCTCTACACATTTGGTTATCACAGGGAATATGGCTTTTGAAGGGTTCTACACAAGTGCAGATAGATATCTACCACAAAGGTTAAAGGCCACAGCCTAAAAGGAAGGCATGGTCTGTAGAGGTTTAAGGTCCATTGGGGAAAAAACAGGGTGCAACAAACAGAACTAGGTAATTATTTTGTTTCAGTTCTGTGGTGGAAGTATCTCCTGCCTAGAGTAGAGCACCAGGTGCTCTCTGATCACATGACAAATTCACAGTGTGTCTTGGAATTTTGGGGGGCTTTGGGGGTGGTTTGGGATTCATTTTGGTTTGCTTTTCTCTTTTCTCTTTTTTCATTTTAGTTGGGCAGTGATGGTGACATGAATATCTATTATATTCATAAGACTCTTTAGAATTATTTTGTAGCAATAATCACTAATGTGATGTTACCGATCTTGATCAACATTTGGACACTGAAGTCTCCTAAAATCCATGCCAGAATACTTGCAGCAATAGAACTTTTCCGAGCCTAAAAAAATCATGTTTCTCTTCAAGCCACAGATAATTCTTTACAGAAGAATAAAAAGAAATCAAACAGACTTCCAGCTACAGAGCAGTAAAAATTCATGATTCAAATTTTGATGCAAATGTCTAATGTTTCACTGCATCAACATAATTATAAATGGCTTGATGTCAGCATTCAGACTCTGTGTGCAAACTTAGAAACACCCTTACATTATTCTGAATTGTTTCACCTTAAAAAGATGCAGAAGTCTTCTTTGTCAATACCAACAGCCTCCATAAGGGATATCACAGCATGATTAGAGATCACTGTGTAAGAAGCTTCATGGATCTCTGTGCCACATTTATGGCATACAAAAACTAAGCATGTTAGATTTATGCATGGAAAAAAAAATATATCTGAGTCTATCAAGTGTTCTTACAGTGAAGATTTACGAGTAGAGATTGATTTTCATTTGGCAGTTCCTGTGAGCTGAAGCCTAATGATTAATGCTGCCTTTGTCGATTTGAACCATGGCAGGACAGAGTCCAGTGTTTTCACATTCATAGATTTACAACAGAGGTGGTGTTTCTTCTCCTAAGAACATACTGGCCCAAGATTAGCTGTGTAACTGGCCTCATAACTTACCTTATGTGGCTTTTCAGGCCGTGCCTGCAGGAGGGATGATGGAAGTATTCAGAATTCAATTATGATTTGTTTTACTTTCTCAGTAGAGAACTTAAAGGACAGTAAGTAATGTTTTCTGCCAGTTATGCAGCAGAGATATATGTGTAGGCTCTGAAGGAAGCTCCAGTTCAGGACCAGAACAAGTAGTTCAGATGCATTTTGTCATTGTACCATATCTGATGAGCTTACTCAATTTTACTCTGTTTGGATACGATGACTTATCTGAGTGTTCCTGCATGATTACAAGACAGGTGCTTAAGCTTTTAAAATCAGTTTTCTGGGGAAAGACATATTCCTTAGGCTCCAGATTTGTATGGACCATGAGTGCAGGATTTCTCCTTCCATTTTTATTTTCCTTCTAATTCATTACAGAAAGCCACTCTTGAATTTGCGGGTTTTGGGTGGGTTTTGTTTGTTGGTTTTTTTGGGGGGTGGGTTGGGGTTTTTTGGGGAGGGCATTGTTTGTTATTTTTTTGGGGGGTTGGGGGAGGAGGTTGGTTGGTTCGTTCGTTTTCCCTTTCCATTCTCTTCCCATTCTTATTCACCCTCATCCCTCCTCCCAGCAATAGCAAAAAGGAAAAAAATGTGGAAGTTGCACAAGAATGATGGAAAAGAGAATTTGTGTAATTCCTCACCAGATGCAGCCATGATTTCATGCTTCCATGCAATCTAGTGCTTTGCTATAGGAAGATGATATATTTGGCCAGAGGAACCAATCACCATAGGTTAGATTGTGATGTGTCATGAATAGTGTGTAAGTGCAGTGTCAAGCACTAAAATTTATTCATCTGAAGTAAAGGGTATATATATCTCTTTTCTAGTGATTATAGGAAAAAAGGGAATGTTTTTAGCTCTTTTCAGTGTCTCTAAATACATCATGTGCTAACTTCAGATGGAAGGCTTGAGGAACTGGAAGCTCTACTTAGTTTTCCTACTAACAGCAAAAAGCTTCCTTGTACCTGTGCAACTAAGGAACAAGATGAAGTGGTTAGCAGATATTCACCTATCAAGTAATAGACAGAATGTGCTTTTTGTTTCTAGCAGGATGGAAAAGCATGGAGCATTTATTCTGTGTTATGTAGGCTAAGCAATAGGGGTAAACTTCAAGATGATGAAAATACCCGATCCAAATACTAAGAAAGTTTGAAATATCTTTCAGTGGAGCTACCCAATATCTGTCAGAATAACAAAGAATAAAGATCTTTTAAACTTTTCATTTCTGAGAATATTTAAAAATTACTAGGAAATAAAGAAAGCCTAGATAATTGATACCTACTTCTACCCTTCAGTTGCTAGAGAGTGGGTTTTGTAACTTGAGTTTTTAGAAGTCCAGTTTATCAGTGACCCATGAAAGGATGCATGCAAAATTAGACAGTACTAAGAAAATGGTTTTTAAATTACAGAGGGCAAAAGTAAACTTATGTGTTTGTGTGTGTGTGTGTATGTTTTATTTCTTGAATTTTTCAGGTTCATATGTAATTTGCACTTAAAATACTGTTTAAAAATTGATGTCAGTTCTGTTGCGAACACAAGCATTAAACAGGAACTTAGTACATAAAAGCACAATTGTATCTGTGATCTTATGCATTGCATATCTGCTTACTTTCATATTATTTCTCTACATCTGATTACACCTAAAGAAGAGTCTTTGCCAAACACTATTTTGTTCAAAAATTGAATAGAAAATGCTGGGAAAGGACAGTGTTGAATGTTGCCCTTTTAAAATATTTTTGTGTTCCTTTTTCCTTACATATGTATTTCATTCTTCATGCGTCTTCAGCTCTACAAGAGTCATCATGATGAGAAGTATACAGGAGACAATTCTCAGTCAGGTTGGAATTCTATCATTTACCTTTATACACTGCTGCACTTGAGGTCATGGCCAGGCTCTTTCCTGGTATGAAATATTGTCTCTTCCCTCTGTCGAGTTAGTGATCAGAGCAGATGGCCAGCAATGGATGCCAGCTGCTCTGATGTTGCACCATGAATTGGATTTGTAACCATCATTAATAATTCAATCTCCTGTGCAGAGCTCTTCCCGTGCATTTGGAGTTGAGATGCATTGCTCTTCATTGTACTAAACCACTGTGTCAGATCGTGAAGCTGGTGTACCTTGGCACCTCTTTATGTTTGAAATTAATGTGGAACTGTGCAGATGTGTGCCAGATCTGCTCTAGTGTTTTCAAGTTAGGACTTGTCAGCAGGTTACTGGTTTGGCTGCAGCACAGGACTAAGGTAGCTGTCTGTAGAGCCAGGATAAGAACTAGTCATGTCCAGTCAACGCTGAGTTGTTGCAGCATGTCTGAACAACCCTTTCACTGTCTCTTGGGCAAGTTTGCTTACTTGCAGAGAGCACATTCAAGCTCTCAGTAACTTCTGCAGATAGCTTTTCACTAAAGGTACGGAGCATAAGGGGATAATCTCTTCTTCTGATGCTGTGTTATCTTTGGAATAACACTTTTCGCTGAAGAAGGTGGCACTAAAGGCCGATTTTGTTTGCGATTCTAGCAATCTGAGCCAGATGTTCACTGATGGTTTTGTCTGAGTGAACAGATCCTCATGCCCTCTTACCTTCTGGCACCTGAGGTCCTTCATGCTATGAAACACTGGACAACATTGCTATGCAATGTCAGGCAGCTTCTGATTTTCACACAGGAGAAGGATATAACATACCAAGAGGTGGGAAGTGACTGTTTGACATCCCCTACCTTTTCAAGTAGCATAAATGTTGGAGGCCTTTGTGGTGCAAAATAATAATGGGCAAGGGGAAGAAGAGACAATATATGCAATGTGCTGTTCGCATTTCCATAGCCATCAGAGCTGATTAACAGTGTGTTAAACTGCTTGTTCCTGTGTCCTTGTAATAAATGCAGTTTTACTTTCTCACTGCTTCCGGCAAAGAGGAAGGCGAGAACACCCATGAATTAAGATGAAGGATACTTGTAACTACTGTTACTAGTTTACTAATGTGTTTTACAGATGATGTGGGCATTTAGGTTTGCTTATTATTGTGACAAATTTCAACAAGACTGTGGAGCCACATCCCATTGATGGCTACTATGCAGTGAAGACAGGCAACCTTAGAGTCATGAGTTTGTGATGCAGGTTATCCTTCCCTGCTGTCCATAGTTGTGCTCCAAGGGTAAATTCCCAGAGCCATGGGCATATACCAGTATGTGATGGGTGTAAAAAATACTCTATGTGTATCATGGTGCTTGTGAGGGTTTAATTTATAATAAATCTGATAGGGAGACATTCCACTCACCAGGCAAAGGACATTTTTTTTATTTAGGCATTTAAATATTTTCAGCTAAAACTGTTGTGTGGCACAAAGCAGTCTCTCTGCACCTGTGACTCTCCCAGTGGCAAAGTTTTGGACTTGCTAGCTGGTGTTTAACACGAGCTGGCATCCTGTCAGCTACTGCCTCTCACAGTTGTGTTTATGCAAAAATGTTTGCTCCCATTCAAGTGCCTTATATTAAACTCCTCCAAATGTTAATGAGGAAAGGGATTTGGAAGATGAGTCCTATCAAATAAATAAATAAAATCATGTAGCACACTTTAGTTGTGCCCTGCTCTTAGGTGTCGAAAGAGGGAAGGGCTTGCAGTTTCTCCAGTCTGGACTGCAACAAAATAAGAAGACCCAAGCTGTCTTGTAAATCTGAAATACGGTCAGAAACTGTAATCAGTAATTCATAAGATGCATAAGGTTTTAATTCTGGAGAACTGTATGTTACCATTTTATTTTGCTAAAGACAGGCTGCATATAATACGTCTTGTGACAGTGTTATGCTAATTGGTCCTTATGTTGAGAATATCAACTTTATGATATCTCTGATTCTTCACATGATGGTTATCTCTTTTTTGAAAGCTTGCTGAGGTCTCTGATCTTGGAGTATCATTTCAGATACTCTGGGAACAGCTACTACACCTATTCTTGTAGAGATATATAGATGTATGGTTGCTTTTTTTAAACATAAAGCAAAGTGTAATATTTTTGAGGATTTTTTTTTTTTTTTAGGTTCTTTCCAGGCATTTCATCCCACTTTGCAGTTGCCTCGATGTGATAATTTCTCTTGCTTTAGCAAATGGCAGTTTCAAGAATGACAGCTTGGTGCATGGTTAATTTTCACAGCAACTGAATCAATTGTTTATAATCATTCTCAGTATATTGGATTTTTCTTACAGGGTGCAAAAAATTACTGCAATTAAAAGCAAAAGCTGTCAGAGTCTGAACTGTGCTTGTGCTGAAAGAGCGTGGGCTCTTTCATGGGAGATGGGATTTTTCTTACTTGGCTAAATTTGTAGGCAGGTAAACTCAGGGTTGTTCAATGGTCAGTGAAGAATGAAAGAGATTTGCAGGAGGGGTTCAGACCGCCTGCCTGAGACATATATTCTAAAGCAGGATCTCTGACAACTACCTTAGACAAAGGCAGCCTGAAAGATTGCTGCTTTTAGGCAGCTAAACTTGGGTGAGGTGAGTCCCCTGTTCTATAACATCTCAACTTCCTTGAGAAAACAGCTTTCCAGGCACTTCAGACAAGGTCCTGTAAAGTGACAGACAGTGAGTCCCTTGTTCTGATGTAGAGAGATTACAGTATTTCCCCCACTAATGTGGTATGGTTAAGGTCATTTAATGAAATGTTCAGAATTTTAGATGGAGGAGTCTCTGTAGAGGTCTTACTTGATGAATTTTTAAGGCTTTTGTTTTGTGTTTACAGAATCCCGTTCCTTCAAATGCAAGAACAGAAGGAAAGACTCAATTGATGTAAAGTCCATAACATCTCAAAGTAGTGATGGTAAGAAAGTAAACTGTCCAGAGTGACATTACAAATAAAGAATAGACTTGCCATAGGCAGTAAAAGTGCAGAATGAAAGAGGAACCAGACAGATTCACATCTGATTAAAGAGATCACTTCATTTTTTTATAACTGATGTAAAATTTCTGTAGCATTATTTGCGAAACAGTTCTCCAGCCTGAGTACCAGCATCAGTATACAATGCATGGCAGCGTACAGTGCTTTCAAGTAGAGGAGGAGTAGCTGTGCTTTGGGATAGGGGCAGCCTGTTAAGAGTGCCTGATGAAGCATTAATTCCACTTCTCTCAGAAAACTGCAGCTTCTGCTCCTGAACTAGTACTTTGGTTTCATTAGCATGGGATATGAAAGGTTCTATTGCTGCTGGTAGCTTGAGAGTAGTACTTCTGCTTCTGATCCCATTTGTAACTGCTTGCTGGGGCTTGGACAGTGGTAGCAGAGATTTCTTTCTGCCCCAGTATGTGATGAGAAAGCAGAGGTTACAGGGAGCAGGAATGGGTTTTGTTACAGCAGCTCTATCACTGAAATGAGAGACATACTCTCACAGAAGGAGTCATCACTGGCAGAGACTCATTGCAAAGGACAAGTGGCACGTTCTGAGCATTAAGTATAATATAGCTTAAGCGTAGCTTCATTTCACTACAGCTGAAGTGAAGGACGGATAAAAAACCTTTCAGCAGAAGTGAGGGGTAGCTGCAAAGGAGGTAGACAACAGTGCGAGAAATGAAACAGTAGAGCAAGAACTTGAAGAAAGGGAGATACTGGGGAAATGAGAGATGAGGCTGGATTTTGTTGTGCTGCTCCCCAATGGTAACCTTCTGCACTCTAAATACTGTCACCTGGTGCACTCTGTGGCACTTAAACAGTGCTCTCTCTAACAGCAGCTCCAAGTTTACCAACACGAAGGTACTCTTCCATGGCAAGGATCCACTCCATGACAATAGAAGCTCCTATTACAAAGGTGAGCCCTGAGCACTACCTTTTCCACTAACTCGGAGTTCAGAGTTGCTCTCACAGGGAAGGCTGTAGTTTGTGGCAGGACAGCCAGGGGTTTCATGCACCTTGTACTTAACTGAATAACTTGAATTATTTATTTTTTTTAATAGTTTTTTACTACTTTCTGAATATCATTCTAAATCATAGTCAAAAGGAAGAATAATAAACAGGGAAAAGGGGTGTCCTTGCTAGATGCACTGCTTGTGGCAGGAAGAGGTCCCTGCTTTGTTGGGCCAAGCAAGTGTAGGAGGACATGTGCTTCCAATCACACCTTTGCTTTTCCCATGGATATTTAAAAGATAGCATGGAGAGGAGGGAGCACCTGCACTATATTCTGTCCTCCATTTTCCTGCAGTCTTCACTATCCATTCTGTACAGACTGCTGCCACAAAACAGCTCCACATCACTTGTCCCATAAACCAAGGTGCATGCCATCTCCTATTCTCAAAGTGTTTTTTTCTCCTCTCTGCATCTTCTCTTCCTGCTACCAAGCAATTTACTTCCCAGCAAAACCTTCCTACTAGGACAGCTGACACCTTTTGTTTTCCTTCTCAACAAGCAGACCCACAGATACCTGCAGTGCTACCCCAGCAGCTTCTGATTGCTGCAGAAGACAGGGGCTTTCTACCCTCAGACCCGGCAGTCATTAATGCTGCTGTGTCATTGCTGCATTCCCTGATTGCAGTTGAGACACAAAGTGGAAGGCAAAGAAGAGCTATCTTCTCCCAAAACCATAGCTCAGCTGTTTCTGCTCTCTGCACTTAGTTTTCACACTGGTAAAACGAAGTCTTTACATCCAGTATCATAGAGTCATAGAATAGTTAGGGTTGGAAAGGACCTTAAGATCACCTAGTTCCAACCCCCCTGCCATGGGCAGGGACACCTCA